>WION01000384.1:0-49833 GCA_015039365.1 Amanita rubescens
ATGATGAATCTGATAGATTTCATTGGTGTTCAGTCACACTGGGAATTGGAATGAAGCAAAGAACCTACAAATGCAGGTGATGGAGATGAGGAAGGCAAAGCTTGGACCAGGCCACATACAAACACTTGTCAGCATGAGGGATCTTTCACATATATTATGGGACCAAGAAAGGTGGGATGAGGTGGAGAAGCTGAATGTGCAAATCATAGAGACAAGTAGAGAAAAGCTTCATGCAGACTTGGAGGATCCATTTATTCTTAATGCAATGGCTAACTTAGCAACATCATACCAAAAACAAGGGAGAACAGATGAGGCAGAGATGCTTAGGACAAAAGTCATGGAAGCACAAAAGAAAAAATTTGGACCACACCACTCATCCACTCTTTTGAGTATGGAAAGTCTGGCAACCACATACATTATACAAAATAGACTTGTTGAGGCAGAACAATTACTGTTGCAAGTTCTTGAGGTTAGGAAAGCAACACTTGGATCAAATCACTATGATACTCTCTCTGTCATGTATAATCTAGCAACTGCATATTACAACCAGGGAAAGTGGGATGCAGCAGAAAAATTGGAGTTGCATGTTTTTGAGGCATATAAAGTGAAGCTTGGACTAAATCATCCAGAGACCCTCGACAGCATGGGTAGGCTTGGATCTACATACAAAAATCAGGGCAGGGTAGATGAAGCTCAAGTTTTACTTTCCCAAGCTGTCAAAGAATTGGAACAAACTGTAGGACCTCAACATTCAGCTACACTTTGGATCAGGAATGAATTGGATGAGTTGTCCAATGAAGAGTCCTCATCTGAATAGGTGTAGAGTGATGTATGTATATTTGGGCTGCATTGCAGGATAGAATCTAGGGTCAGGCTCTGTCATGGATACATGTAAGCTCAAGAATGTTGCACACTGGATTGAGGTATACTTGTAGCTTGTAGTGTGGCACATTGTAATTTGTGATTGTTCATACTACAGATTAATCTTTGCCATTATTCTATTATATGTATGCTGTTGCATTTGAGAATGCTGTCATTTTCTAGAGTAAACAGGGATATCCATTTGGCAAGCTCCATTGTGTGTAAAATCATCCTAAATGTTTTACTTGCCAGACTCCAGGGCCTGAAAGTAGCATGTTATTGATTTTATGAATGAGAATCAGTGTGTGGTGGATTTCAATCTATACATAACTATCATCCTTAGGCTTTTTTAAAACACTGAAGTGGTGTCCTAAATGACAAGAAGGTAATGGGATGGGTGAAGATCCAGTCAACTGTGGCAGGTCAACTTGATCATTGCAAAAAAGAGAAGCCAGGTGACCATTCTGTCATGATCATTTGGCACTTACAGTACTACAATATTTGGACAAACAACTATGATGAGAGTAGGACATACATATCTGTAAACATGTACACATTGATCAGTCTTGTTGTAGGGACACAACTTGTAGTTTTCATTCATAAAGAGCAGCCCACCCTTTCACAAATCACACCATATACACCAGTGCAACTGGCAACTGTAGCCAAACAATACCATTCCTGTCCAACCAGTTTTTAACCTTTTATCAAAACTCCCACTTGGTATATGCTGTCTGATGCATTTAAAAGGAGCAAATAAGATAGAAGGATGTTGAAAAATAGAACTCTACAATTGGTGCTACATCATCCCCATAAACCAGGGGCTTATTATGGTTGTGTCAGGGAAGTAGTATAAACAGATGCCTCCTCCGAAAGGCAGAGCCACTGTAAGGGCAAATGCAGTTCGAGGCATAGGTCCAGAACAGAGCTAAATGTCATGACCAGCAGAAACGCGTGTCCTATAAGGAGATGAGTTTAGAAAGCTTGGGACACGTACAGAGAAAGTTAAACGCATCCCGATACCATACCAATTCTTGCGGTTTTTGAGAACGAAAAATAATGTTTTGGGTTCCTGTAGAACTACATGTTGTGTGTGAGTGAAAATGGTCACCCAGGGTGTTACTGCCTGTGAAGAATACGGGCTTTCGGCCCTGCATGTCACGGCGGACTTACATGAATGTGCCAATCTAGTTGCATATGGAGCACATTGAGGGGTTGAGCGTACATACCCATGTATAGGGAAGAGCTGGATGGCACCGGGGCGCATCGCCTGAATGTGTTGGAAGTGTTCTCGATCAGCGCCATGATCACGGGCCACGGCACCTCAATATCCCCTGCGCTAGCACCTGGTAACAATGGATGAGAATGGGGGAGGAGGAAGGCTCTTGCGTTCCTACGAATTGAAAAGACCTGAAGCTTTGATATCCGGAGGCCGCAGTAGGCTTGGGTGATCCATGCGGGAAAACAAACGGAGTCCGTGACGGTACGCGCTGACAAAGGTGCGCCTGGCAACAAATTTGAAGTGGGCCTTACTACTGACACCGGGAATGTATGCCACGAGCCGCGAGTGGGCGGGTAAGAATTCCAAGTCGGCCGTTAGCATCTACGCGCCTCCTATGACGCGCTGAAAGCCTAGCTTCGCTTCCTGCCCTGAGGTCATGTGCGAAAGAGGCATAAGGTTCACAATGCCCAAAAAATCGTGAAGCTCCAAAGGTGCGCGCGCGTAATGTGTTTCATTGATGGCCTAGCAGGACCTCGTAGATCAAGTCATCTGATGATTGAAAGCCGGAAGTGGATGCGCCGGAGAGGTAGCGACTACTGGTATATCTGCAGGTACGCGAAGCGTTCCGCGTTCATCTGGTCAAGCGCCAATGATGGCGTTCATCAATACCTTAGCCTGGCGAATAGAAATGGAGGGTAATTCTACTTACGTATCGCCGGCCACCAGCGCCGACGCGTAACAGATTAACTTCGACTAGCAGTGGGCCTGTCATGTTCTCAAACATTTGGGTTTGCGTTGCAGGCCTTTGTATCTCATCGAGATACCATGTCCTTGTACATGTTGCACATCAGTTATGTGACATGTGACCCGTGACCCGTTCGGACCTTCAATTCTCCATGCGTCGTCATCAGTCGCAAGAGATGGTTGAAGGAAGAAAAAACCATATACGATGAGACCTGCTCAGCTACTCTGCGTCTTGCGCGCACCAGCAGACCCAAAGCGACGGCGAGATCCCCTTTAAGTTTGATGCCGCTGCTGTATTCATCTAGCAGCGTCCACTCAGCGACCGCCGTCTCCTCTCTGCTCGAGCGCCTCAAATGACCAAGTATATTTCCAACTACGCCACCCAATGAGCTAATTACCTCCAAGGCACTCTCATATCCACGTTCTTGCCTGGTTATACTTACGCCAAAGAATCTATTTCCTCAATCCTTTACTTTCTATGGTCTCATTATCAGCCGCTTACACCCCTTTCAGCGCTTTATAATAATACAGTCTCCCACATACACTTGAAATGCTCGTGAAAAGTTACGACGGAGAGCTACCGGCCGATCCGACGCATTCTCGTTTATTTACGTCTTGGTCTCGATTGCCGATTAGCCGGACTGATTTCCAATGGTGGACGACTCTCCGGCTTCAGACTCTTCCTTCGTACCCGTTTCCACCGGGTCAGCCTTACCCCCTACAACGCCCACCCCGCGGAAAGACATTGAGACTGCAAGGGCTGCGAAAATATACGATACATGTCTAGAGCTGGTGTGTAAAGGGCGCACGCACCACACATAGCCAATCCGAATGCTGCCCATTGGGCCGCACGATAACCTTTCAGCTGCAATTCTGGCGGAGGTGACGCTTCTCCGCTTGTGATTTGATCATAGACGATGGTGGTGACGGCAAGGCCATACGAGGTACCCAGCTAGAAGTTCTCGCTTTTAGTCAGCTCCGATACACCAGCGAGACACGCACCTGAATGCATGTTTGAAATATCCCACCTGCGACGCTTTGCTCGTCTTCACGAGCCACGCGTGATACAAACAACATCCCAGCAGAGAACACAAAGTCAGCGCCCCAGACGATGAGGACTGCACTGGGGAAGCCGAAGGACCAATATGGTGCATCGACTTGGATAATTGCGAAGAGGAGACAGCCGAGACCCGTTGCGATCGTCCCAAGCGCTGTTAATTTTGCATGGTGAGTGGTGGATGAGTCGGTATAACACGCTGGACGCACATAATAGGTATATTGCTGGCACCCGCCCAGCGATGAGTCCCACCACAGACAAAAGGACGAAGCCCGTTAGGTTCATTGGAATGAGCCTTATTGTCGTCTCTAAAGGCGTATAACGCTGTCGATGTCTATCAACCTTCCAGATTCACTTGAAAATCCGCTTCTCATGTACCTTGTACGTCTGGTAATACAACTGCACCCACAGTATCCACGACATGAACGAGCTCCACTCTAGAAACGCGATAATCTGGATCGCGGTAAACCTGCCTCTTGCACGTGTCCAAATATCCAGACGCATCAAAGGCGGGAACGTCGTCCGTCTCCCGAGGTGGTCTTCCCAAATGATGAAAGCGATAAGGAGAAAGACACCGGTAATGAGGAGGGCGATGATGTCTCAAAAGAAATGGAACAGTCAAGACCATAAAATGTTCACCGGGTGCCGGGACTCACATGGAGTTCGCCATTTCTGCGGAGCAAGACTACCTTGTCCCAGTACGAACATGATACACACCATCGCAGCCGTGACCAACGCCGCTCCCATCCAATCTACCCTCTTGTCAAGCTTTTCATTTGGAATATGGCTATCATTGTCCATCGAGATATACCCGATGCACAGAGAAGCCACGGAAAGGCCCGCAAGGAAGAAGTAAAAAGCTCGCCAGCCGGCGCTGTGTTTTATTAAAAATGATGTCGCTCAGTCTCGTAAAATTAGGTTACTCTAGGACAGTGAAACTTGCCTAGTAAATTGCGTCAGGAGACCTCCGATGACGAGGCCAGTGCCTCCTCCGCACGGGGCGCCTGCTGCGAATATGGCAAACGCAGTGCGACGCATAGATCCAGGAGGGAACGATTGTGCCAGAATGCCCATCTGGAACGTGGAGCGAGAGAATGTTTCGTAAAGTGGGGGGTGAATTTAGAAACAAATATATTTTGCGTTAGGATCGCTTACGGAGGCAGTTATAGATGCTGCTCCGCCGATACCTTGAAAGCCCCGGAGAACAAGCAGTTGCTTGAACTTCTCGCAAAGCCGCACCCGAGTCCGAAAATGCTCATCCATGCGCTCCCGATGAGGAAGACGAGTTTCCGGCCGTATAGATCCGCAAGTCTTCCACAGAGAAAGGAAGAAACAGCTCTTGCAAGGTAGCCATGAACCGGGTGTTGTATATTTGGAGCAACGAATCACGACGTACAGATGAAAGTGCGAAACGCACTTGGAACCCATTGTAAATTGTCTTGTTGCATGTTCAAGTCTTTTCCAATATCCGGGAGCACGATGCTGCACCCAGAAACCGCAACAACCTAGATTTGTAATTCGAGCTTCAAGAATGACAACTTATTCTTGAAATGCCTACGATCAATAGATTGGCGAGAAAGGCTGCCAGAATGATTCCAATGTACCGACGAGGCTGCGTTTGGGCTACATCGGCGTATATAATCGAGTGTTAGTCGAGGTTCATGTGGATCATGAATGGAGCAGGCCCACCTTGGCCGTTGACGTTGGCTCGCTTGACGCAGTTTGAGAATGGTCTGCAGCCATGTTGATGAATCACCAAGAACGGAGACGGCTCACTGGCACAGCTGCGTCCCACATTTATGCTGAAAAAGTATGGTTTCATGGTTATGAACTTCGACAGGCTCACGTAACTGTCACAGCCCAAACAAACTACACAAAATTGTGTTTGTCTCAGCGCCGATGAACGTCATTAGCCTAGTGTGCGATCAAATGCCATTCGTGCTGTCCCAGGTTTTCCTGGACTTGTTTCGTGATGATAATCACAGGATCACAATATGATTGACATATCGCGTTTTGCCACGGAACGTAAGAATAGTGTCGGAAATTGCCATGATCATGAGGCCTGGAGGTGCATTGGTGCAAGGCCAACTTCGATGGTGACGTGATGAGGCAAAGGCAAATAGCCTTCTTCATTAACATTGATGCGGACGCCTCGGCTCCTCCTTCGCTCCGAGTACCACGTAATCCAGGCTCTACTCTATGCTATTCGTTATGCTGTGCGAAGATTGCCGCGCGTGTAATAAAGGGCTAGGACCCATTGGTGCTGGATTGGGATCGACGATAATTGACCCTAATCTGGCAGGACGGCGGGCCAGTATTCTGAAGGAAATTATGTTCCGGAAATTTTCCATTCAGTCGCTTACTGCGCATCGTAAGCGCACTGATACGCGATGGTGACCCTAATCTGCAGCTGGCAGGACGGCGGGCCAGTAGTGTTCTGAAGGAAATTATGTTCCGGAAATTTTCCATTCGGTCGCTTACTGTGGTAGGGCCGCCTAAGCGCACCCGGGCCGATATATATAACTATGACCACAGCACAGGGCCGCCCCGGCACTTACCATTTTGGCGCAAGAACTTGAATGATCAATTCCATGTTTGGTATGTACTAGCGGTCGTCACTGCAGTGCCGACACGAACCTTGCGCCTGATTTCTTTATATAAAACTGTTTAAATCTATTATCAATCTATTATCTACCTGTGTCCAACCAAGAAAGGGTAATTTCAAACCCCCAATTTCCATTCTTTCGTTCAAGGTATTACTTACTTAATACTTTTCACAGAAGCAGGGCTTGACTACGGATGCGTCAAGCTTTTTCAAGCTGAAGGTGAGGGTAAGGGGAATAATGGAGCCCTCAAAATACAGTTGCAACGATGGATGGATTAGCGAAATGTTGATTAAAACGGGTAGATTCGATGAGTCAGGAAACAGTAACACCTTGAAAAGGGATGGGGTTCCTGTGCATAATAAGAAACTAAAGGAACTACAAGGATGACGACAAAAAGTAGAGGGTCATTTATCTTATCTTATCGTTACTTAGTAATCGTTTCCCACATTTTGCAGGTTTTGTGAATTTACCTTTCGGTATGACCTTGCTGCGCAAGGTAATTCGTCTTTGACTCTCTCTCTGCGCACTTAAGTTCCTATTGACCGGTGCATGTATCCTAAGTTACTTCTTTATTCACGAACTTAGTAAACGACCCTTTTTTTTCTTTTCCCGTCCTCTTAACCTCCTCGCCGGAAACCTCTCTTGTCAACAACGGAAGCATCATCCCAAACAGAAATGCAGTAAGCGGCACGTTATTTGTCTACCACGACGGTGACTACGCCGTGTATACGGAGCGTTTTCGTCATTTTTGATTCCTCGTCAGATTGTTCTTCCAATTTGGCCTTCCCTCCGACTACGCCTACACCACGGAAGCAGGTAATCGAAATTGCGAAGGCTTCAGAGGGGGTTAATCAATCACGCATTGATGGAAGGCGCAAGCAACGCACCACACATGGCAAATGCAAAAGCGGTCCATTGCGCTGCGCGATAGCCTTTCAGCTGGGCTTGAGGCACAGCTGTTGCAGTGCCGTTTTCGAACGAGGCTTGCGTGGAGGTCCTGTCATAGACAATAGTAGTGACCGCGAGGCCGAATGCGGTGCCAAGCTGAGTGAGAAGATGCGCCGTCGCGCGCGAAAGTTAGCGCACTGCCTCGATTTGCATTTCAAATCAATTGGGCAACAATAACCATTGAATAAGTTGGAAGAATGGAATGGAAAGGATAAAGTAGGGAGGCCAAGGCACATGTCAACAAACGGACTCACTTGACTGCAGGTCTGATATATGCCGCCCGCCACGCTCTGTTCGTCCTCATGCGCCACGTGGGAAAACAAACAAGGCTCCAGTGGCGAATATAAAATCGGCGCCCCAGACGACGAGGACGGTGCTCGGGAAGCCGAAGGCCCAGTATGGCGCGTTGACCTGGATCACTGCGAAGAGGAGGCAGGCGATGCTTGTTGCAATCGTTTCCGAGTGCTATGGATGCAGGTGAGGATAGTGCAAGGCAATGCGGATGAGTAGAAAGCTAGAAAGACATACATAAGAGGTATATCGCGGGAACCCACCCGACAAGCAGTCCTACCACAAGTGTTATCGCGAGGCCTACAACGGACGTGGGGATGAGCCTGATCATCGTCTCCAACGGTGTATAATTCTTTTTGGTTTTACATGATAAGCGCTCCAGTTAGCTTCGACATATGAATTTACCTTGTAAGTCTGGTAATACAACTGAACCCACAACATCCACGATATGAACGAACTCATTTCTAAAAATTGGATAATCTGGATTGCAGCAAATTTGCCTCGTGCTCGCGTCCAAATATCAACCCGCATTAACGGTGGGAAAGTCGTTTGTCTACCAAGGTGGATCTTCCCAAAGCACGAAACCAACGACGAGGGAGACGCCTGTGATAAGTGTGGCCATGAGATCTACAAAAAGGGATTTTCAACATCAGTCTATTGTACTTCATGTTGTGCCACAGGGACTCACATGGGGTTTTTCCACTTCTGCGGGGCGAGCTCGCCTTGTCCCAGCACAAACATGATGCACACTAACCCAGTAGTTATCAACATCGCTCCCATCCAATCCACGCGCTTGTCAAGTTTTTCTTCCGATAAAGTTTTTGTCAGGGTCCATGGAGAAATAACCTATGCCAAAGGATAGCGCGGAAAGGCCCGCAAGGAGAAAAAATATAGCTCGCCACCGGATGCTATACATAAATTTAATCAATACCGTTCAACCCTGTTAACCGGAACTTACACAGGTTAGTTGCGTTAAGAGACCACCCATGACGAGACCGACACCACCTCCGAAAGGTGCGCCTGCTGAAAAGGTGGCAAATGCGATGCGGCGCGTGCGTCCAGGTGGGAATGATTGAGCCAGAATGCCCAACTAAAAAGCGAAGCTGGTGTCAAGGGAAAAAAAAAGAGGGTTTGGAATACATACCGATGCTGTTATAGTCGCCGCGCAGCCAATCCCTTGGAAGCTTCTAAGAACGAGCAGTTGAGTTGCAGTTCGAGCAAAGCCGCAGCCTAGCGCAAAGATGGACATCCATGCACTGCCAGATAGGAAAACGAGTTTTCGGCCAGTAGAGATCGGCAAGTCTACCGCAGAGAAGGAGGAAACAGCTCTTGAAAAGGTGATGATTAAACACTGCATATCAATTAATGAGGCACGAGCTTACGGATGAAAGGGCAAATGCGCTAAGCACCCATTGTAAACTGTCTTGTTGCATGTGCAATTCTTTTCCAAGATCCGGAAGTACAATGTTGCTTCCGGAAAGTGCGACAATCTGTAGGAGGTGGCCAGGTCAATGCTCAACATGTAAAAAAAAACGATTTTGAGGTGCCCTACGCTGGAAAGCATGGCAATGAATGGTGCAGCAACGATGCCGACGCTCCTGAAGAGGCTGCGTTCTGGCTACATTCTTACTGTCAGTGTTCAAGGTGCTCATCAAGGAACTCGACCTACCTTGGCTATCGCCTCGTCACTCCGTGTAGTTGAAGGACTCATATCGACAAGGAAGGAGCCAACGTCTTTACAAACGGTTTCATCCGCTAATCATGTATATATTTTCAGTATAAGGTAAGGAAAAAAAGACTCACGTATGGGGTTGGACTATTGTCCGTGAGGGGCTAGGCTCATCAAGCGTTCGCCCCGCATTGTCGTAAGAGTAAGTTAGCGTATGGGATTCAGCACACTGTGTCAAGCAGAACGAGCATGTTTCAGCACTGGATTCCATAGATAAGAATCGCTCTTTACTTTCGCGGTTGTCGACTGTTCCGTATGACGTGCTCGTCCCGTCGAGTCCCGACGACCGCTCCGCGACCCCGAAAATTGTGGGAAGGATCAGCCTCCAACGGAACTCCTAATTGTTATTTTTGCAAGCAGAAGCGGTGATTAATGTGGTCACCACGACGACGAGACCATTGCAAGGTTCCAATGCGACGCGTTGCGACATGCCTGAGATCAACCATCTGCGATATGTTTCAGGAAAATATGAGATTACTGGCTAATGTAACACGTTACTAGTTATATTTCACAGTAACTCCTTGAACGTTCTTACTCTTTTTTATCCTTGTCAGCTCCACCTTCGCCAAGCTCCACTACCACAAACTTCCTCGTCAATAGATTGAAAATCGTCCCAAACAGAAACGCAATAAGCGAGCATGTGAAAATAATCACATTATAAGGCATACTGAAGTCGGGCGTTGCCAAATCGACCAAAAGTGGCCTCGTGTAGATTTTCCATCGTCCAGGGATCTGGGAGGGATCTCGCTCCTGGCCGGGCGAGTCGTTCTCCCCTTCGTAGTCGAGAACGGTGAAGACTGCGGGTGGTAGATCCCACCCCCTTTGCGCATCAGGCGGGTACTCTGTATACCGCAAGAATGATTTCGTGACATCCATCTTTAGATTCAACGTCGAGTTGGCGGGTATCCTCAAAAGCGCTTGCAATGTGGTAGGGCGCGAGTGGGGAATGCTTGGTATGTAATTGATCAACGAGAAAAACTCTTCGGCCCCAGATGCCTCGAAACTGGTATCTCGGAGAACCTCGGAGTGCATCGTGTGTAGATAAAATTGTAGATACCACGGCATGGTTTCGAGATAGATCACTTTCAAATCAGTATTCGGAAGTCGATTGCTGACGGTCAGGGAGAGGTGGCCAGCTGCTTGACTTGTGCCCTTGAGAGTGCGATCAACTGAGATGGGCAAAGGTGATGTTTTTCGAATATCGTCGATTGACGCTGGTAAAAATGGAGTTAGAATAGCATGATAATATGAACGACACGAACATACGATACTGAAAGTCCTCTGCCCAGTGCAATCCAACATTTAGGGGAAGTGCGACTGAGGAATGGTCGGTAAAGAAGTACTGAGTGTAAAAGATGCGTACCATAGTTTAAATCATACTCTTGCTTCACCTCCCTCTATCGTGTGAGGATCTGGTTGTACAGAGTACATGGCATCAGGCAATTGAATGCGTATTTGACTCGTGTGTGCGATAGGGCATTGCTGCTTAATCTCACGGCCAAAAAGACTTTGAAGACTCCAATCTAATAAGAGGAACGTCAAGAGTGATTCATCAAAGTGTCAGAACACTAACTTCGTCGGCTACTCGGCGAAAGTCGCAATGGGTCCATAACAGCCTCGAAAGTTAACTTGACTTGAACGCCTTCCTCTGGTGTCCACAAGACATGGACACCCATTCCATGCCAGTCGGCGTCGAATACGCGGTGGGGGTTCAAAAGCGAGGCGAGTCCAGAATAGGATTTGCAAGGCAGGAGTTTCAAGAAGGGGGTTAAATTTTCTGTACAGACATGTTCATAAGGCAGGCTGGCGTGTCCTGAGAGCATAATATGGAGTTTTATTATGAGTCGTGAAGTCGGGCAAGGAACCGAGCGGCTGGAAGGACAGCGCGGGAGAGGTGGTGTGTTGTTCATCAAGTGAACCTAAGGACGCGCAGAATAGACCTGCAAGGGCATTCCTCAGGCCGCTCCACCTCGCATCGACGCTAGGCGCAAGTAACTTATACGCTCGAAGCGGAACCGAAAACATGGGATTACTTACGAGGCTTCCGAGTCGGTGCCCATCCAAGCCCACAGCTCAGCGCCCGTCCCAACTCCGGGCTGTTCTGGGTATCCCCATCTGTCGTAATTCCAACGCCCAGCATTTAGTGATAGGTGAAGCTCTGTCACTGCATATTCACGAAGTATTTGACCCAATGGAAGAGGGAATAGAGTATAATGTTGAGCTATGAATAGAATGATCCCAAGTCAGTACCAGTAGCTGAAATGCAAGGAGTGATTACATTACATTCGTCGTCCAAGTCAAGCGTAGAGGGATCCCTTGGAGACGCGCCCTTCAAAAGCGTGGAAAATGTGAAAGTCGCGGCGACTTTCCCATCTCTAAGTGGTTTCAGGACAAGTTCTTCATCGAATTGTTCAGTCTCGCTATTACCTGCGACAAGCGAGGCAAAGAAGGCAAAGGCAAAGAGAACTTGACGTTTCCAGCCGTGCTGCATTTGGCGTGAGCGGCCTGTTCTGAGAATTATTGCCTATTTAACGCTGTGGGAAATGCTTTCCTTTTCTAGTCGAATCTTTTCTGTTCATTCCATGTTTTCTCCACAAAAAAATGACAACCATTCATACTAAAAAGTTCCGGGTCGAAGAATCTGAGACTGCTTCGGCAGACAGCTTTCGAACAGCAAGACGTATTCTTTTCAATCCAGACATCCTAAAAAACGCAAAGATTGCAACTGGAGACGTTGTGGTCATCCTTAACAGCGCGAGCTCGGAGCAAATACAGGTTAGTTGAACATCCCCTCCTGAGAAAGTGGCGTTGAACAATACAGCTTCTTGCAGGACTTTGCAATTGGAATCGCATGGCCTTCCCTACGCATACCTCATGACTGTACGTTACAAAACGAAATCGTTCTGAAGTGGTCTTATGTCCCATATGCGAAGGCATTCAAGCTGATATCTCCATCCTATCGACCGCTCGGCTTGCTGTTGGACAATATGCTCGCATATACCCACTTACTGGTCCAGCTATGCCAAAATTGCCGCCAGGAATACCTTCGTTCTCATCAAGCAAGCAGGCTAGCGTCGTCCGGCTAAAAGAAATCATAAATGTCGAATCGAAAACCGCGTCATGGATCTCCAGTGCCACCAACTCTATTGAAAATGGCAAGAAGCATAAGGACTGGCTAAATCTACTACTTCGCGAGGTGCTCGGTATGCCACTCAAATTCAGGAAACCCGGATTTTATTGATTTTCGCAGTCGATCTAAAGTACATAACTGCTTCGCAAATCGTGTGTGTATCATACGAAGGAGCTCATCGGCGCTTTTCCATCTCTTCGTTATTGCCAATGGGGCGAAATCAAGCTGAGAATGATCAAGATAAAGCTGTTACACCTCCAGCCGATGATCTCCTTGCACAAGAAATGGACGAATTAGCAATTGATGGTTCATCCCCACAACCGCGGAGGCGCGGAAGACCCGACATATGGCTCGTCGATTGGGATACAGCAGTATCAATCGTCCCTCCCAAGTCGAAATCGATTCGTACCTCTGCAGCGCAAGCACATCATCAAGGACATAGAGTAAATATTCAGCCTCTTAACCAAAAAACCCTTTGCTTATGTTCCTAGCCAGACGTTGAAAGCCTACCACATCGCTCCGAGTCCGATGCATATGCATCCGTTGGTGGACTGCACAAGCAAATCCAGGAGATCCGAAATTTGATAGAGCTACCCTTAACACGACCAGATCTATTTCAGCATTTCGGTACGCTTTTTTCAATTTCCGGTACCGGACCTTTCTGTATCATTTGATTGTCGTAGGTTTGAAACCCCCACGAGGTATCCTTCTGCACGGTCCACCTGGCACGGGCAAAACACATCTTGCGCGTGCCATCGCTGCATCCACGCGATCGTCTGTCCTCGTCATAAACGGCCCAGAGCTTTCCTCCGCGTATCACGGTGAGACTGAATCTAAATTGCGTGCCGTGTTTCGGGAAGCACGACGAAGAAGCCCTTGTATAGTTATTTTGGATGAGGTAGACGCATTAGCGCCGAGGAGGGATGAAGGTGGAGTTGGTTTAGGCGCAGGCGGGGACGGAGGCGGTAGCGCTGGTGGAGGAGGGGAAGTTGAAAGACGGGTGGTGGCAACATTGCTTACAATTCTGGATGGGATGGACAGCGGAGATGGCCTCAACGATGGAGATAGGTTGGAGGATGAGGATACTTCTCCTGAAAGCGAAGAGGATGAGGGCCAGCCAAGGCGGAGGAACGACAGGAAAGGAAGAGTAGTGGTTATCGGAACGACCAATAGGCCAAATGCTATTGACCCTGCGCTGAGAAGACCAGGAAGGTTCGACAAGGAAATCGAAATAGGTAAACCAGAGCAAAGTTCTAAAGGATATTCGCTGATTACGCTCAACAGGTGTTCCCGATGCAGACGAGCGTCTCGACATCCTTAACGTCCTCCTTTCCAAAACACCTCACAACATCTCTCAAGATGAACTCCGCGCATTCTCATCTCGCGCACACGGGTACGTTGGTGCCGATTTGAGTGCCCTCGTACGTGAAGCAGGAACGATCGCCATCAAACGCTGGTTGGCATCTGAGTCACACTCTAGTACTTTTGACTCGCGATCGTCGGACGTCACTCTCACGCTTACTCTCGCTGACCTTTCTGCTTCCTTACCTTCTGTTCGGCCTTCTGCCCTTCGATCGCTCTTTGCAGAGTTACCTCCGATCAGATATGCCGATATTGGTGGACAGGCTCACGTAATTAAAAAACTGCGCGAGACTGTGGAGTGGCCTCTGTTGCACCCTGAAGCCTTCAAGAGGCTTGGTGTTAAACCTCCCAAAGGCGTGCTTCTCTATGGTCCCCCTGGATGTAGTAAAACAATATTGGCGCGCGCATGCGCGTGTGAGAGCGGCTTGAATTTCCTCGCAGTGAAAGGACCAGAGGTGCGCCCCCTAATCTACCTCGTCATTTCGATGAGCTGAACGATTTGTTCGATCACAGTTGCTCAATAAGTTTGTTGGAGAATCGGAGAGGGCTGTGAGAGAAATATTCAGAAAAGCCAAGGCTTCTTCGCCTTCCATTATATTCTTTGTGAGTATATGCTCCATGACCACAACTTCCTCGTTTGATGACATTCTATTTGATTTGATGTGCAGGATGAAATTGACTCTCTTGCGTCATCTCGTACGGCAGACGGTGACAATTCCGCTCACGAAGGAGTTATAACAAGTCTTCTTAACGAGATGGATGGTGTACAAGAGCTACAGGGCGTGACCATAATTGCGGCGACGAATAGGCCTGAAATTATTGTACGTGGGTCTCCATCGAAGCGCAGCGAACAGGTTGAAAACAATTCGTACAGGATTCAGCGCTCATGCGGCCAGGTCGATTTGATCGTGCGTTGTATGTTGGACCGCCAGACCAAGCAGGGAGGGAAGAGATTTTAAGAATTCGCATGAGAAATATGGCCGTTGATCCAAACATCGACATCGTCGAGATAGCAAGACTGGTGAGCTTCATTTACATTTGCACCCTGATCTCGAACCAACAACGATCGCTTTACAGTCCGAAGGCTGTTCTGGAGCAGAAATGACCGCTCTTTGCCAAGAAGCTGCAATCTTAACTATGCAAAGAGATATGAATGCTCCCTTCGTAAGATCTATGTACAAATTTCGAAAAGAAACACTATTTAATGTCGCTCTAGGTCCCCCAGGAAACATTTACTGTCGTAGCTGGTACAATGAAACGACAGATAACATCTACTGTCATACAAAAGTTTGAACGCTGGAAGGAAGTCACTTTGTTTAACACTGATTCCCGCTGTTGAAACGACGTACCGTAATAGTGTTAATTTTCACAAGACGGTTGTATCCTCGGCGATAAGTGAGTCCGACTCGTAATTAGGAGAATGTTATTGTTTCGGCCACCGCCACCGCCGCTGCCCACTCTTCCCTCGTTACCAAACCCGCGACCTCCGCTGCTTTCAACACCGTAATCACCCAATCTTGGCAGTTCCAGTTACCATCTGGCTTCCTGACTGGAGTGTTGTTACCGATAACCTCTAGCTCAACGCGCTGTGCGCGAGTCATCTCCGTCAATGCGATCGAGTGATAGCGAATTATCGTGTTTGCGGACGCGGTTTTGGTTAAGGCGCCCCAGTTTGTAAGATGAGGTACGTTAACCTCCCTGACCACGTTCACACGTCGATGAACGACGGTCTTGGGGCCCGCCCGGCCTAATTCCCAAGCGAGCATCCAATGGTTATCTCGAGGGGTCTTCGATGAGGACGATGCGGTGACGATGAGTTCGACCATGAGGTCCCCATCTTTCTCCGGGTATAAGTGATCTATATCAATGGGCCTTACGCGACCAGCAGGGATGCCCATGTTGAGGATGTGTTCGTCCATGAGGCTTGGGGCTAGCCTGGAGATGGATGATGATGAACGACAGCTTGATCGACTTCCTGCCAAATGTGGCGCAATCTGATTCTTCCCAAATATATCCCCTTCTTGTTATATCTCTCCCACAGGCATGTTCCTCGGGAGCTGTTTCACGTATTTAATCGCGCCATAAGTTGGCATTGCGAGCAAAGCCTGCAGCTTGATTGGTATTCTACTGCCATGCCGCCAGCTGTTTTCACCTCTCCAAATGCCTCCAAAGGTCTGTACTTCCGATCAGATCCTCTTGAAGATGGACAATGATTGATACAAATCTGCAGAAGTGACATACGAACATGACTCCATATTCAACCCCAGCAAAGATTCCATCAGCCAGATCTTAGAACGGTTGGAATGGGCGAAAGTAGCTTCTTGTAAGCCTTTTGCAACCTTTCACGATCTTCAAGATGGTCGATGTGTGAAACACGATGTTAATTACCTGCTCGAGGAGGCCCAAAATTTCCTGTACATCCGACAGAATACGTCTATTCCTGTTCCCCGAGTGTTAATGGCCTTCGAGCAAGATGGCGTGGGCCACCTTGTGATGGAATGTGTTGGTGGGAAGCAACTCGCGCAAGCTGCATCTGACTTGACGCCGGAACAGTTACAAAGCATCGCCGTGCAGCTGGCCGACATCGTCCAGCAAATACGCCACCTTCCTTTGCCCATTCAGGTATTGGGTGATCGGAAAGGTCATCCTTACAGGAATGATTTTTTCACGCCACAGTACTGGGAAGAAAGTGCCGACGTCATACCTGCAGAGGCCTTTCGGTCTATCGAGGAATTTCATAGTTACTGGCTATCCCGGTCGGGGCTTTATGAACCTCTGCCTGACATCCAATTCTACTCCATCGTCCCCGCTCATGGCGACTTGAGTTCCCGCAACATTCTTGTCCGAGGAGGTACAATCTCGGCGATCGTCGACTGGGATACTTTTGGACTGTACCCAGATTATTGGGAAGCGGCGCTTATGGACAGAGGTGCTTATCATGGTGGATGGCGGACGGCCCTGCGCAACGTCACTGGTGTTCCATCCCCAGTTTCTCTTTTATATAACAAGATCTTTGACAAGATCCTCGAGGGCGAGCCGAGGTAGTGCAATGATCGGACGATTTTGTCTATTTAGGTCCCATATTCGTGTGACTGGTTGGAGTTCCATGGATATCTGGTACCATTACGTACTTATGTAAAAGGAATTGATCCACATCATCATTGACAGTTTTGTGCTGTACCACACCGAAAAGGAGTGGTTTTAGGAGAGACACAAGAAAGGAGAGGACGATTGCAGAGACGAAAACGTGGATCGAACATGCGGCAACTTGTATCTTTGACTTGAAATATGGCTTGTGCGAAGATTACAGCGGTGCACAATGCTTTTCTCACTCTCAATAGACGCCTGTAAAGTTTGCCGTGGACTGGATGATTCTGAATTCTAGTATTAAGGCTTAGAGCTACCTATACGTTTGGAATGAGGTCAATGGACTTGATCACGACAAGACAACTGGCGAGCGCTCAAAATACCGAACACCGTTTGAACGCTGGATAACTTCACCGGGACATCACTTATACCAAGCGTAAAACTTGCATACCCCTGGAAAACTCGCTCCATCCATGATTGGATCGTTTCCCCGCCGGAGAGCATCGATTCGACTCTCCAGTCACGTAACAGGACACTCAAGAACGATACCCCTTCCACGGTGGCAAACCTTCGGCCTATACACGCCAGTTGGCCTAACCGATGCATAGGCATCAGACATAAAACACAATGATGGAGCCGTGGACACTCGCCGATGCTAAAGACAGAAAAAACGTCCGAGTCAATGTTAACTTTGTTCCATCGGGATGGCTTGAACTTCTCAGGCTCATCAAAGTAGCAGGATTATACTCTGCATTGGGTTAGAACTCTGTGGTAGATATCTCAGGGAGACATACGAGCAATGAGATCGCAGATTATCTATGACGAAATTATTAGTTTATTCCAAGGCAGCTGGACCGAGGCCATGCCAAGGCGCTATAGCATCCGATCACGAAGTCTTCTTGAACTGCCATTCAGGATATTCAGAACTGTCCGGGTATGCGAGCAATAAGGATCAGTAAAACCATTTCGAGAAAATGGATAGGTCAGCGTTGCGTCGACCGCACCTCTCGCATAAAATACTCAAAGTCTCGAAATCAAACACGCCATTCTTGATCAATTTCTTGCAGAGCCTGCCATCTATTTCGTGTGGACTATATAGTATGTAGTATCGGAGAAGCACGTGTGGCGCACGGACGCAGACTCGTCACCCAACATTTCAACATCCAACATGGCCGCCATGGTTGAGTTCCAGATGCCAATCGATGGTGAATACCAGCATGCGCTATCCATTCCTGTTGAGACGTGTCAGCGCTTTTCAGTGCACCCTCTTAGCTGGTTGCGGTATGTCGGGTTTACGATCTATGGCACCAAAGGCCACATCTTCCGGTCCCCTGCTGGCCCAGTGGTCCGGTATTCTGAGATTGATATACAGGCTGGTGTTTATTATTATATACCCGACTCACAAGGCAAGTCATGTTTTGGCGTCCAAGGACCCCTCAATGCTCAATGCTCATTCAATGTCAGATCCGTTTCTGCTTGACCCTGATTTGATGGACGACAGGACTTCAGATTCATCAGCTATCTCCATTCACCGGGCCGATTTCGCACAGGGGGTGACTGATCGCGACGGAACCTGTCTGATGACTGGTGCGACATCAAACTTTCAGGCGTGTCATATCATTCCTCACGCAAAGGGAAGCCAGGTGTGTTCTGAATATTTGAATCACTCCCAGTTCTCATTCCAGGCCCAGTACGTGAGTGGTCTCGCCAATCATAGGAATGAAGTTTTGGATCCACCCTTAAATGACATCAACGATCCACGTAACGGAATCCTGCTTCAAGTTTCGATACACAGGCCATTTGGGGCCTCTATGGTCGCTTTTTTGCAAGTTAGTTATTTTGCCCAATTGTCTTCCATGTGGTTGAACTAATTCGTAGACCCCCAATTTCGCGATGTCTGTCAACGACGTGGCCCTCGTCATGCAACCCAGTGCCGGGCATCTGGGCTTCAATCCATCGCTAGCAGACCGTCGCCTCACGATTCAGCATTTCAATGCCCCTGATATTGGCACCAGGATTCTGGCACCTCACAACTCGGATGCGAGGCAACGTGTGGACCATGATGACTGGCCACCACCTCTTCTCTTCGACGTCGCCTATGGTTGTGCTGCCCTCAACACCTGGGGGGTGCCTCAATTTGTCCACTTGGCCCGACAACGCACCAGGGATATTTACTATGATGATGATGCTAACGACGGCGACGACGACGACGAGAATGGTGATGGTGGTGGTGACGGCAGTGACGGGGAGCCACATGTTGATGTATCGGGTGTTGATCAGGAACGTCGCCAGCAGCAGCTTGATCGTCATGCGCGGACTGCCAGGCGAGAGAGGAAAAAGCAGGAAGCCCATGCTGCGGACTCTCAGACCCCTGACATTGCTGACATTATCTTGGGGTTATGGATGCACAATGCGAGGGAGGGTCAGCGTCAAGCACGTACAATGAAGGCAGAAAAGACCCAGGAGAAAGTCCGAACATGGCTTGATTCTACAAAAGATTAATCTAAATGCTGCACAAGGACACGCTCTCGGCTCATGAAACAAAATTCAGAGTGGAGATGAGTGATCAGCTTTCCAACTTGACGCCCGAGGATGGATTCGAGCGTGTAAAGAGCAAGAGGGACGATTTCATAGCTCATCCATACAACTGCGAGTACCCGTTCGTGTTGCGGCACAGCGATCTGCATGGGCGGAACGTCATAGTGAGGTATGTTCCGCTTTCAAGTCAACATTTAGTCATTCTTCTCCCCGCCGTATATTTGCGATCCTCGACTGGGACTTTGGTGGTTCTCACGCACTCCCGTTTGCGGATAAAGGTTTCGAGGTGTATTGGCCAGACCTCGACAATACTGATGATGTCGTTGAAAAGGGGGCAGAGGAGATGTTTCATTTTAAAATCCTAATTAATCAACTCGCCGGAGCACTCCCATTTGACGTCCAGCTGATCAAATTAGTGTATTCCACAAAGTGGGACATCCTTGACCGGGAAGCCCTAGAAGCACCGGGGAAGGGTACCTGTACTAGTACTTGTCTTGATTCCAGGGTCGATGCTGTGGGTAGTGTTCCTGATGACACTGGGGTAAAATCCAAACTCTGAAATTACGTGTAATAGCATGTAATATATATACATCACAACTGATTACATTAACATTAACGCAATCTATTAAATACATAATTGACAAGTTAACGAGAGATGAACAGCCATTACCTCTTTTTCCGAGGCCTGAAAAGGACTGGTCAGACCGTCAGAGTGCGGCAATTCACGAGACATGATACAAGCCCGTATGCGCTATAAAACGGTCCAGCCTGTCCGCATAGTCGATGTCAATGTATCTATTATGGTGGAGTCACTTGCGAGTGATGGACCGGTGCAGATTAGCAGCCACCCGCGCGCAAGCTAACGGTCATCGTCGGACGACATTTTCTCGATTTACGTGTTCGACCAGCTCATTCTTGTCTGGTTCTGGTGGCTCATTGAACCCTCGTCATGCCGGAGAAAACTGGATTCGTTTAAGAATGTACGTGTTTCAAAAAAGTCTAAACATAACTTCATAGTATTCACATTTGCTACCAGGCGTAATTTTGGCCGCGGGAGGTATATACCGTTCCCATTTTCGAGCTATTCCGCTCAATAGCATGTGGGTCGCGCTTGAATCCGACGAGAATGATCGAAAGTAACTGCGTAGGGTAAGAATCGAGACTGAGAGACTATGAAAGGCGGACGGACCTTCCCATTTCCGAACCAGATGTTTTGCCGTTGGAGCGTACGTGGCACATAAGGAACCACAGACATTACATAGAAAGATAAATCCACGTACTGGTTTGAATTTACCAACGTTAAGACTATAGTGCATCGTCCGTCACCGGCGGCCTCATTACTGAACTCGAACTCGGGTCTGAGTGGCACCGGGTGCTGATGCCCTTAGCTTGGAGTCCCGGACTCGAACCTCGAAGCTTCGTTATCGGACTGCTCGTCCACACAAAGTTATTACTCGGAAATCTCCAGTTCTTCATTGCCACACGGCGCGCGTCGATGAAGGGTGGTGTGAGATGAAGTTTAGATATGAAAAAGACTCGCGGCCCAGGTGCGTCAAACACGTCCGAACGAATGTTACAAGAATGGGACCCTACATGCAACATGAATTTCAGATACAATACACTGGATATACTAGCATCATGCGAGAACCATACATACTACTACTTCAAGTTCTTGCCTTTCTTCTTCTTAGCACCACCTGCCTTAGCGTCCTCTTTCGGGGGTTCATCCTTATCGTCAAGGGAAGTTTCTACCGCCTCGCCCACGTTGTCCTCTAGACCGAAGACCCGATTCACGATGGGAAGAGCTCTTTCTTGAGGAGACTTGATTGTGATCGGCGCAGGCACGACGATGCCTTTGCAGTTTGGGCAGCGCCAACTGCCGTCCGGCTGGTTCTGCCACTGGTGTGGCTCGTAACCGCAGCACTGCCTGTTGCCATTGATCGTCATTACTTTGGAGGTGGGTGCGCGGATGACCTCTTGGCCGCAACTGGGGCAGTTCCGACCTCCAGTGGAACTCACAGTGAGCTGGGCTGGGGTGTAGCCACAGCAGCTGAGGTTGGGTGTCACTAAGGACACTGGATTCACTGTGGAGGTGTTGAGAGGAGAGTTATCTCGGTAAAAGCTCTCGCGGGCGGCGACGAGCGCGACGAAGGTGTAAATGCCAAGCTTCTCGGCTTCGGAAGCAGTGATGGGGTCCGTGCGTGAGCAGAGGGCGGCATAGGCGGGGGCGAGCCATCGGTTGACCTTGAGGCGCTTGGCGAGGAGGATTTGCTCGATGGGGTCGATGGCGCCGTCAAGGTCGTCGATCTCGTAGATAGCGCGGCGGTAGACTTTGGTGAAGCCATAGGTGTTGGCGATGGCGAGGAGGTCCATCCATTCGGTGGTCGAGGGCTTGTAGTCATCGTACATCCTGAAGGCTGAGGTTTGAGCGCGAGTAGTAGGTGATGCTAAGGATCAGTAAGGCTCACCCTTCGTAAAAGTATCTCCATAGAGCCCTGAACTCGGCGACAGTAGCACCCTCGAGGCGGATCGAGTCAGCCTTGGAAGCAGCGATAATACCTTTCAATGTTTCCGACTCTCTTTGAAGGAAGTAGGAGTCCAGGCGGAACTTTGTGTCCTCGACCTGCCAGATGAAAAGGTGTGCGCCCTTGAAATATGTTTTGCAGGTGTAAACGTACCATAACTGATATAATAGAACTCTCCAAGAAGCATTCAGAATTGGGAATAGTGTCCATAGGCGTCGCAGTAGCACGGTCAAGGCTAGGGCTGCGTAGAAAAAGTTGATTGGCCATCGCCTCAGGTCTGATGGATCCTACTAGAAGCTTCTGGACAGGGGTTCACAAGTTGTTGATAAGATGTCGGGGTGTCGATATCACTTCCCGTCCCAGTCGTTCCGGGCAGGGAAACTCATTGAAAACGGATGCACAAGCTAAATGTAAGGTCGTTAGCATGAAGGAACGGTATCGGATCGGAAGCACGTGGATGGCGCACGGACGCAGACTCGTCTGGTCACCAACATTTCAACATCCAACATGGCCGCCATGGTTGAGCTCCAGATGCCAATCGATGGTGAATACCAGCATGCGCTATCCATTACTGTTGAGACGTGCCAGCGCTTCTCAGTGCACTTAGCTGGTTGCGGTATGTCGGGTTTACGATCTATGGCATCGAAGGCCACATCTTCCAGCTTTCCGACCCCACTGGCCGAGTGGTCCGGTATTCTGAGGTTGATCATATACAGCCTGGTGTTTATTATTATATACCCGACTCACAAGGCAAGTCATATTTAAAGACCCCTCAATGCTCAATGCTCATTCAATGTCAGATCCGTTTCTGCTTGACCCTGATTTGATGGACGACAGGACTTCAGATGCATCAGCTATCTCTATTCGCCGGGCCGATTTCGCACAGGGGGTGACTGATCGCGACGGAACCTGTCTGATGACTGGTGCGACATCAAACTTTCAGGCGTGTCATACATTCCTCACGCAAAGGGAAGCCAGGTGTGTTCTGAATATTTGAATCACTCCCAGTTCTCATTCCAGGCCCAGTACCTGAGTGGTCTCGCCAATCATAGGAATGAAGATTTGGATCCACCCTTGAATGACATCGACGATCTCCGTAACGGAATCCTGCTTATCGTACAGCTACACAGGCCATTTGGGGCCTCTATGGTCGCTTTTTTGCAAGTTAGTTATTTTGCCCAATTGTCTTCCATGTGGTTGAACTAATTCGTAGACCCCCAATTTCGCGATGTCTGTCAACGACGTCATGCAACCCAGTGCCGGGCATCTGGGCTTCGATCCATCGCTAGCAGACCGTCGCCTCACGATTCAGCATTTCAATGCCCCTGATATTGGCACCAGGATTCTGGCACCTCACAACTCGGATGCGAGGCAACGTGTGGACCATGATGACTGGCCACCACCTCTTCTCTTCGACGCCGCCTATGGTTGTGCTGCCCTCAACACCTGGGGGGTGCCTCAATTTGTGAACTTGGCCCGACAACGCACCAGGCATATTTACTATGATGATGTATTGGGTGTTGATCAGGAACGCCGCCAGCAGCAGCTTGATCGTCGTGCGCGGGCTGCCAGGCGAGAGAGGAAAAAGCAGGAAGCGCAGGCTGCGGACTCTCAGACCCCTGACCTTGCTGACATTATCTTGGGGTTATGGAAGTACAATGCGAGGAAGGGTCAGCGTCAAGCACGTACAATGAAGGCAGAAAAAACCCGGGAGAAAGTCCGAACATGGCTTGATTCTACAAAAGATTAATCTACAACATCAGCACGCCTGTACAGTATCAAGTTTAGGCTAAGGTCATTTCTTATTTTGCAAAGCTCAGAGCGTCTGCTGAAGACACCGATTTCGGGCTGTCGCTGGTAGCAGAAGACTTGGATAACGTCACCTGAACGCCGACATTCGAGCGCAAACTCTCAATATCAACCAATGGAATGACCCAAGTAAGCAATTTCGGTTGGCCATTGGTAATTTTTTTAGCTTTGGATATGGACAGGATAGTGAACTTGAGGGTATAATTGAAGGTATAGCTACGTGTCATATGATAAATGAGTTACGTACTCCGCACAGCACAGAAGAAAGTAGCAAACATGATAATATACAGAATGATCCATGTGAATGCATGCTAGAGGTCGAAAGGAAAATCGACGCCGAGAATATATCATGCTTCCGGTGCGAGCAGCAATTTTCTAAGTTTGCGCAAGGAAACGTGGTATGGAGAATGACGGCATTTCCTTTGATGATCAACGCGAAGGAGAGGTTCATCCTCCTTATCGGTTTTGCTCGTGCGCGTCGTACAAGGCCCCAACTCCTTCGATTCTGGTTGTGGCTTCCAAGGGTAACGCCGCTGCGGATGCGCTCTTCCTTCGATAGCATAGTCTATGAAGTGTTAAGGGCGCGTCTGTAAAGTCCATCCAGAACCTTTGATTATCAAGCCCAAACCGCCCTATAAACGACGCAAAACGCACCTTTCCACACCTCCAGCTGTACAGCTGATGGCGCCACCGCCGGGCTTCCAATACAAATCTCGAAAAAGTCTTCTGCCTCATCCCGTCTTCTCAACGCAGCCAGCGCAGTGCTACCGGTTGTCGAGGTAGAACAGATCTGAGAGCGATGTGCCGATGTTGATGATGGGGACTTGGAGAACAGGGAGGGCGACGGTGAAGTGGCGCGTTGCGGCGCAAGACTGGATGCGTGAGGACAATGAGGAGAAGAAAGGCCAAGAAGGGTTTACGAGTACGAATAGAGGGTGCAAAGTGGTTAGGTACGGTATCTCGTTACTAGGTGGTACAAAGGCTCGATGGCCCACGCGTCCTTTATATATGCGCAAGATGGATAAGTCGACTTGAAACTCCTGAAACTTTGAAAGAGACAATAACGTTATTCCCTTTTGAAGCGTACCGCACAATTCCTTTTGCCAATAACGTCACTCTTCAAAGAACGCGGATTAGATTGGATAGTGGAGACAGAATGGGAACCGGTCGCTCACCTCGATCAGGGGCCATCCTCACTGCCGAAACCCTCGCCCGTCTCTGTACGGGCCATCCCCTCTGCTCGGCTCAAAAACGAGCTGATACTCGCACCTTCATGGGTTTCTGGACAACGCGAACCTCATATTGTTAATTTGAAACCAACAGTGAGCAGAACCACTCGCCGTAAGGTTGAATCTCATCCAAGAGCGTCGGCGCAAACCAGAAACTCGCGGTCTGGTAAGGCACCATCCGCGCCTGTCGCGAGAGAGTCAGTACGGCTCAAACGAGCTGTAGAAACTAAGGGAAGCATACCTGCACTGAGAAGAAAGCGTCACCTAGTAGGATTGAGCATATTGTTGGATCTATCCCCAAAGCAGCTCACCTGAGGACTACAAACGACGTCCAGAGCTTGGTTACCTCGAAATCCAAGTGTAAACTACTGTTAGCCTCGCCGTTTTTACCAGTTAATCACGTGGTATGAACAAACGCCTAAAGAAAATTCAAATATCAGCTGCAATCAAGGACCACATAATTCACTACGAGATTGGTCGATTCGACAATTCATGCGAGAGACTATGAAAATTAACTGTAGGCCAAATAACTATCAACAAGCACTTTTCCCCACGGCTCCTCCTGTTCAACGTTCAACAACCCAGCACTGGACGGTAATAACGTTCTCGTTATATTTGAGATCACTCGCAGGTGTATAAATCAGCTACGAGGTAACCATCTTTTGGTTATCGTCGCTTATAGATGTATGTCAAGGGCTTCAAATTTGATCGTGCAAAAATTGCTCGTGTTGCCGATGTGCAATCCAGCCACGACCTCGAGGTTGACGCATATATCCCCATCATAAAGGATATGCTGAATCCTCATGGATACAAGTACATCACTCTGGTTTGGGAGCATGATGTTCCCAGGGATGTGCCGGATGGTCGACTTGCTTTGGTGGTTGTATTAGACACTGGGGATGAGGCAGAGGAGTTGAGGCAGAAGAAGTTGGGGGAGCTAGATTCCAGTATAGAAGCGGCGAGAGTTGCGTTGGCAGGTCCGGATGTTTGGGAGAGATACGAATGAGATCAAGGAGTTTGGCATTGTGATTCTCTTTCAATGGCGTCGGCAAACCTACCTCCTCGCTCTTTCCCAAGTCCACCCCGCTATCATCCTTATTCTATTTGGCATGTAAGGTTCCCCTTCGACGTACCCACTGTATCCACCTAGCCCAATTCGTCTAGTCGGTCGCTTCTGCTTTTGTACTGTGGAAGACTGAAATGTCTGCTCGGGACCGAAACCAGGCCACGCGTGCTTTCAACGCGTTCACGTATCTCTTCTTGCGCAATTTGATCGAGGAAAAACGACATCAGCCTCTCCTAATCCTTAATTCCGTAAAGAAAGGTTTAGCGCAACTTACTTAGCCAGTGGTACGAACAACAACCACGGGGGAAAGTTCACGTGGATTGAACCATCAGCTGTTTGAGACGGCACCGACCAGTCGCAGTTGAGTCCAAATCTGCATTTCATGATGACGTGGCACTTTACGTAAAACGGTCATCCAAAGTTCACTTCGCTCCCTTTTCTTATCTTTTGGGCTACTCGTCCGCTCGTCCTAGATCAGACACCGATCAAGCTCAAGTTTCACCTTCTCAGAGGATAAGATGTGAATCTTAACGACGCTGAACGAAACGGCCCTATTTCAGCCTTTGCTCACCCAATCGCTTTTATTCATTACGTACTCGTCTCGCGACCCTTTCCCCACTCTGATCGCTGGCGTCATCTCTTACTGATTTTCAAGCTATTTACTTCCCACAGTGGCATCACGTTCCCAGCCCGCGGTTCCGTCAATATGTCAATGTCGCTTCAAAAGAACTCTGCCGTGATATCATCGGAGAAGAAGGAACTGCTACAGGAGCTGGAAGACCATCGGGAGGTGAAGCAGAGTGGAGCTAGGGTGTCAAGTATTTCTGCCGCGCAAGACATGCGCTTCACGATGTAAACCCTAGCGTGGGAGGTATTCATTCGTTCATTCATCTATTTCAAAATTCAAAGCCGATAATCTGGCATCGCGCACCTGTGCCCCACATTCTTGTTCATAACCACAGGACGTGTCCACGACATCATGGGTACTCCCGGCTGGAACAGAATCTTCTCTGATGTATTCAAGATTGACGTGTGGGACTTGCTGGGGAAGTTCGAGCATTGGGCGTGTTCACGGAGTCATCGTGTTAATATCATGACGTTCCACGAATGGGGAGTTCCTGATCTGCGCAAGCCAAGTTTCTATTTCTGGGAATGCTTCTCTTCACGTTAGGTGCGTCTCTTTTTCGCGACCGCTGCTCATGAGTCATGACAGATCTACTACCATCGTCAACATGATCAGAGAAGTCGTGGATATCAACTGCCGATATCATGTCGGACGGACACCACTCCATTTTGCAATCTTGTGCAACGCAACGGAGATCGCTTGCGATTTTGTGGACAGTGGTGAGATGGACGAGTCCAGTCGCCTTCACGTCTCTCTACTAAGTAGCTCAGTGGACCACTGCACATATGCTGGTATCTTAATACTTACTACTATTCTTTTTTTTAAGTCGTTTTGCTAGCCAGATGGGAGACTCGGAGCTTGAAAGTTGAAACTGGTGACCGAAGTGTTGGCGCTACACCTCCTAATAGCAATACGCGAAACTTTCGTCACAAATTTCGCCTCTGCTTCAGGCTCCGCCCAGGAACCGGCCCGACATATCTGAGAGCAGTCCCAGGTTCTGTTGCTAGCAGCTACAGGGTTCCTGATCTGCGCTTCAGCAACTGAAGCCAAGTTTCTATTTCCGGGAGTGCTTCTCTTCACGTCGGGTGGTCTTCTGCGGGCGGTACTTCGCCACTAGTCCGAGGCCGCGAGGAACTTCAGTGACTACATTATGATTGGGCAAGTGGTGAAAAAATATAGTATTTGTCATAGGAGAGTCTGAGACGCCAAACTACCTTCGTTACATTGGAAATCCCTTTTCTTACTTCTCGTTATCTGATCCGGAAGTCCTTCTGTCTCACCTCAGATCGCACAACATCTTCCGCAACCCTCATGCCCACCACTCGCGCATCGTCAAACGCTCGCCCCGCGACCACTTCATCATCGAAAAAGAGCGGCAAAAGGGCACTCTCGGAAAGTGACGACGACAGCGCGGAAGAAACTACTACCATGACGAAGGCTGCCCTACTCACCTTAGGCGGCACACAGTACCTCCTCTCACTCGCGTCCAAAGCTGTCCATTCGCTGCACTCGCACTATGAGCAACAATGCCAGACGGCCATGGCCGCCGGCGATGAGGATTCAGAGGCCGCGGAAATCCTCTACGACGTGGAGCTCACGCTGAGAAAGCTTGACCCCGTTTGTTGGAAAGAGCTCGTTGACAAGCGGTTGGAGAGTACTGGTGAAGTGGTCAAGTCATGCTATGTTTGAAAGTTTAATTAACTTGCTATAGGAGGCTTTACCTCATGGACTGCTACAGAACTCGCTCACCGGGCTAAGTTACAAACAAGGACAACTGCGCTCCTAGCGCTTGGTCGTACCCCAAAGGCGTTCTGGGTGGTGCCAGAGGCGGTGAAGCATTGGCGGGAGTCGCGGGGAGAGGACATCGAAGCAAAGATGGAGGATGCAGCGCTTGATTTGTTGATCTTCCTTAGCGAGAATTAGGAGAGGGCTGAGTTGTTTCGCCCTATGGACGTCTAGGGCCGTGCTCCGACGTGAAGGCTGCCTTTATGCTATGTACCTGTTACCTTGCTTTTCGTTAGATTCGATACATGAACGACAGCTCTACTACTCTTTCACTGGCATTCTGAAATCAATATTTTTGTGGACCTTAAATAGTTTCCTGAAATCAATCATTTCTGTGATTTTCAGATAGATTTCACGAGCTGACCTATCTACCAATGATCAACGTCTGCTAGTACCCGACAACCCCTTTGAATGTTGACTAGACCGATTGCAACTTGGAGACTGATTTTGACGATGCAATGCTCATAGCATGCCTCCAGCACGACAGTTACGCATCCTTTGCGGAGCGGGCATAATTAGCGCACCCATGCTCACGAATACCTTCTTGTTGGCTAGCTCCTCGAGAGTGACATTCTTTGATCTCTCAAAATATAGCTTTAACCTCCTCGAACAATGACGGATCATATGTATCCTAGACGATGCTTCGCACGGCTTTTTTCATGTATTTACTTATCATCGACGGATGAAGACATCTGAGGCTCCCACTGCGTCCGCGTCAACGCTATTCCGACTCAAGTACTCAAGTACTCACGCGTGGTGACGCGAGTCTCGCTGAGACACTCCGAGACATTAAGATTCGACCATGTTGCCTCAATACATGCTGGACCGATTCGCTCGCATCCCCCACGACACCCCCATCGACAACAAGTACTACGGGGTGTTCAACCAGATCCTCCACATAGTGTGCTTCCCCGAACACCATTTTACCGTCGAGCCACAGTACCCTTTTTCCGATCTTGGTGTGGAGGACTCCGTCTTTACCTACGTCGTCGATGTGAACGATCTGCCCGTCTTCTTCCTTGAAATCAAATCCCCTCTCCATATCGACCTCATTTCTACCAGAGTCGACACAGACGCGGAGATGAGGGCCAGATTTCTTGCCTTTTACGGGGACATCTCGACACCTAGGCTTCATGGCGTCAGTGCCATGGGACAAAGGCTAGCGTTTTATTGCCTGGACAAGGCAACCAGCCGTTTAACTCCCAGCTACGTTGCGCCATCTTCCAATACCGACGCAGTTCCAGTAGAGCGGTGGGATACGGACATTACGACAGAGGATGGGTATGAGAGGTTCATGGCGGTTATCAATGATGTCAAAGAAATGGCTGCAGCACTATTATGACCGTATATGTTTCAGCATTACCTACAAATTAGCCCATGCTGCGTTATCTCGTCGACACTTTTGACGAGGTTTACCTGCTCCACACGTTTCACTGTCGTACTCTAAGCTTGCAACCAGGATATCCATGCCTCAGGTGGACATCCCGTAACTGGCAGGCTGGAGCGTGTAGACAACGAGTGGACTACAATTTTATAATATCACATGGCTCAGGCGGAACGATTCTTTGAGTTGGGCATGATCATGCATTGACCACGCATTATCACGCATGGGTGGATGCAATGTTGGGTTTTTTGTCCGGTTTCACGCAACATACTTTGAGGCCCAAGTAATTAACAATAGGAATTTGAGTTGCGTGTAATTACCATAATTACTAGTAATGAATGTTAAGTTCACGGATTGGGATTTTCGTGATGTAGTGCTGCTGCCATTGCTATGACATCATTGATAACCCCCATGAACCTTTGATACCCATCCTCTGTCGTAATGTCAGTATCCCACCTCTCTGCTGGAACCGTATCGGTTACGTAGGTGAGATCCTGCGCAACGTAGTTGGGATTCACATTGCCGGTTGCTGTGTCCATCCTATAAAATGCAAGCCTTCGTCCCATGACACTGACACCATGAATCCTAGGTATCGGGGTGAGAAGGCGAAGAGCACGAAGTCTGGCCCTCATCTGCTCGTCTGCTTTGATTCTGAAAGAACGGCGGTCGACATGGTAAGGGGGTTTTACTTCAAGGAAGAAGACGGGCAGATCGACGAGGTAGGTGGCGACGAAGTCGATAGTAGGCACGCCAGGCTTGGGAAGGGGGTACTGTGGCTCGACGGCAAAATGATGATGTTCGGGGAAGCACACGTTGGTGAGGATCATGGAATACGTCCCGTAGTACTTGTTTTTGATGCGGGGGTTGCGCGGGAGGCGATAGAATCGGTCGAGTATGTGTTGAGGCAACATTTTATCGCTGAATATTGTAAGGAAGGTCTCGTATATCGGGTTCTGTTGCCCTTGATTACTAATACACAAACTGAACCAAACAGACCTTCAGGGTCAAGACGACGAGGCTCTGGGATACGAGGTTCAGTGCTCGGTGCAGCTGACGGTGCGGAAGGGCGTTTGGGCCACGGAAAAAAGGCGGTGTTGGCTCGAGAGCGCGGGATCGACATTGTCGTCGTCGCGCAAGACGACGAGCTTGCTTGATTATGTCATCACACATGACTAAATACTAATCCAGCGTTCTGATGCTGCGATTCGAGATGCCAAGCGCCAGGCACAGTAACCGGCTCCGAAGAATATTCTGAGCGATCAGGGCATACCGTGTGCCAGCGCGTCGATCACGCTGCAACTTTTACTCGATTGGCCTGTACTTAGCAAAAGATCCCTTACCGTTTGATGATACACGCTGAGGAGGCTAGACGGGACCATATGTATATACCATCCACCGGATAGCACGTCTAGATAACCAGTGGTCATTACTAGTACGCCGGCATCAGCATAGTTGCATACTTCAGTGCCGCCCAGGACCGAAGATCTGTCAATTGTATATAGTAATTGGCCAGCATACTCGTGCTGATGCTGATGGTCCGACAATCCGTCAAATGGAAGGGCGCTGGAAAAAGGAAACACTCACGATTATCATTTGGAGATTCCGATAGGCATTACTAGTAAAGTCCTGTCCATGAAAAAGTCATCGTCGGGGACCTACAGCAATCTTGTTCAGCAATACGACCCAAGAAAAGAAACCGGTCAGCTTACGATAGGTGATGGAGTCTGATACGGTGAAAGAATTTAGTAAAAAAGAACTTCCCATAAAAAAAGCCCTCTCAGCGTACTGGCGCACTTCGGGTACCAGATGCCCGTAATCTGGGAGGCGATAAATAGTCCAGATGTTGAGCATGGGTCAACGGCTTATCAAAACGATATTTATCTTGCTGTCGCTTCGTACGAGAAAATTGCCAGTCTGCAGAGTCATTGTCTGGTTCCTAACGCGATGTGGTTGAGTAGGTATCCTGACTTGAACAAAAGTATTACGTACGTCAATGTAATATCCTCGTCGTTTTCGAGGTGTACGTGGCGGAGAGTGAGATATTATCCTAGAGTTTGTCGGCGCCGGAGGAAAAGAAGCTCTTGCAATTGATGAAGTAAGCTAATGGATGATCAAAATATTAGCAGAAAAATTTGTAGAAAATTTCAGCTTGCGCACTGCACTACTGGGCGTTGGTGAGGGCGATGGTGTTTCTTGCAGTATCTCGACCAGCATGCTTGTCATAACTTCCTCCATTGTTGGCCGTTTCAATGGTTCCCTTGTCCAGCAACACTGAATCAGGTCCCACGCCTCATCTCTCAATGGCTGCTCTGCCAGTCGAGGTGGAAGTACCCCTCTGGAGACGAGGGTCAAGATTTGCATGTCTGATTTTCCAGCAAAAGGGATACTATCATAGTAGATCTAAGTAAATCAGCATTGAAGAAGGATCGGCGTATTTGTTATAACGCACTTCATAAAAAAGGCATCCAAACGCATAGACATCCGACATTTGTGTTCTGGGAGGTGGGTCATCGGACGGATCGCCATCATCCTCAGGGATTCCAAATAACTCTGGTGCCGCAAAGTTTAGATGTAGCGCTCCCGATCGTGTATTTGTAGCTTCCGAGAGGCGGGTTAATCCAAAGTCCGCAATTTGAACGCGAAGGTTATCATCCAAGAGCACATTCTCCTGAGGAGAAGAGTCAGTATTGCAAAATATCGTGTGTTTAGAAGAATACCCCGCGGAGATCGCCATGAACTGCGCCTACTGAATGAATATATTGCATGCCTTGAGAAACTGCCAATATCTTCGAACGGCGTGAGTGTTCGATAAAGAAATAAGTAATAAACGACATACTCGTTTCATTATCTCAGCTATTGACGGATTTTCTTGCTTCCGCCATCGGGCTAGAGTTCCGTTCTTCATATACTGTGAGATGAAGAAGAATTGCGAAGTTGCGTCGTCTTTGTGTTCGTATATTCCCAAAAACGGGAGCACGAATTCATGCTTGAGGGATCGCCACATCAGTGCTTCTCGACAGAAGGCCTGTTGAAGCCGAAATCAACGAAGATGCTACAACAACTGCATGAAACACTCACGATGTTATTATCAGACTTGTACAGCGCCTTTAGTGCGACGACTTTCCCCTGTAGTTCGCCCCTGAAAACGTGCCCAAAGCCGCCGCTACCAATGTAATTACGCTCGAATGGTATGCTGACTCCAGTTACCATCAGGGACGACGGTATGATAGGCATCTTTGAGATAATTTTAAACATAAAACGCCTTGCACGCCGGCTGATATCCGGAACGGAAGAGTCCTGAATTGACAACCGAGGATTACGAAGAATATGAAGAATGAAATCCAACAAGTTTCTGGCATCTGAAGCATCATCTAGCTGTGTCGCAAGGATGACGTAGTCTTCTCTGGATAGAACCTCCCTTATAAGGTCAAATTGCAGTGTGTGTACTAGGACGGACGCAGTGGGAATTTCAAGCTATTGACTATTAAGTTCCAGAGTGAGCTACTAAGTTGAAATGTTATGTACCTTCACATAGTTGAGCGTATAGAGGAGCAATGGCAAGGAATAACAGTCGGGATCATGAGGCGTGTGCGTCTTTGTGATAACTTGCAGCATAAATCGTCTTGCCCGCCGCGTCGTTTCTATGATTGAAGAATCCTTTTTTGATAAGTAAGAGTCATGACGAAGCATATGAAGAGTGAAATCCAAGAAATTCTTGGCGTCCGAGGAATAGTCTAGCTGGGCCGCGAGTTTGATGTAGTCTTCTTTGTAGAGAATCTCTCTCATTAGGTCGACCGTCGTTGGACTTAGGACAGATCGAATGGGAGACTGAGACTATTGACTTCAAGAAGCGCGCAGACCTGCTTTGAATATACGCTGCGCACCTTCGAATTATTGTTGAGGATAGAGAGAAGTGATGGGAAGGGTCCGACCGCGGGCGTGTTGTGAGCGTCCGGCACGTTGTGCCCTTTCATTCTGCTACGTGTTCCTATCCGGCTTGACGGAATCCAAGTGTATGATGGAGGGATAGTCACGATAATCGGTAAGCCGGTGCCCGAAGCTGTGCGACTTGAATTGGCAGCGCTTACTCATTAGGGTAGTTGGTTCCCATAGCGATGCTATATTCCGGGAGGGTTGACCTCCAGTAAGCGTGGTGATAAGGCGCGCCTGTCGTTTTCATCACTAGCTGACGATGATCAGGGTAAGGTGGTGGCGCAATGGGATTCGGGGCCGGTCCTCGGCCTGCCCTGCAAAAACTTCCGGGTCAAGCCCGCTCCAGGCTTCCTGCACTTCCACGACCAGCTTCTGAGACGAATGCTACTATGACAACTACTCGCTCGCGACCCGCCTTCCAGCTTGCAATAACTTCATTTGGCTCCTACCCGCTCAACTCTTCAGTTCCTAGCATACCTCATAACCACATACAGCCCCACAACGCGCGTCCTGTACGAATGCCTTGCGGTAACTTGGACATCTCCCGAGACTCAATCGTCAAAGTTAGCCCCTTCCGCCACTGTCCTCCAGCGTTATGCTCGCGGCATTGTAATCCCGTTATCCTCAGCTTCGTCACAATTTATCCCAAGACCAACGTAGAATCTACCAACCTCCACGTCGACGTAGTGGGCAGCCCTCACCCTGTTCATCCCGCATGGAACAATTACCGATTCTGCCATGCCCGTGTCACCATTTGTTCCACAAAATCTGACCACCACTACTCTGCTAAAACTATATAGTAACCGGGTTACAATAAATACAAGTTTAGCATTTCACAAGCAAAGTTCATTTAAATGGGTAAAATACAAATTGTCCTCCTGCAAAACGCGTGGTAAGCCGGCACAGTACAACAAAATCAATATCCAAAGTTCTACCAGTCGACGTGGAGGCCCGTAGGGGGGAATTCAAATCACATATCGAGGATAAGCTTAGTGACGACAGCCTCATTCTGATTCCAAATCTGTCGCTTGACAGCGTCGAATCCCCCCCTAGACCTGTGCCAACTTGCGCTCAGCATCCGTTCGGCCGCTTCACGCAGGCGCGGGTGGGAGCCAAGCGAGACGCCTACTTGGGCCGGGTCGCTAGCCAGAAAGGTGGAAATGCTGTTCGTCCGGAGTGATCGGATGGCGGCTATCTCGCTCATTGCCGCCGGACGGGTTACGACGACTCTGTCATCGTCTAGGTGGGCATAGGACTCACGAATGCGTCGAGTCACGAGGAGGGGGACCTGAGGAAGCAGTCAGTAGTAACAATCGAATGATGGGCGCGAACTCACATCTGATTCTAAACACATCGCTGCCGTCGAGGTTGCCTCCTTCTCAAAATATTCATCGTTGTTCGGGAACGCGGGTACGCAGATGTCCATGGTGGCCATGAGGTTGTAGAACTGGGTATAGTTGAGGTTGATGTGAAACACGATGATGTTCTTCAATTCCGGAGGGACGTCCAGCCAGCCTGATCCAATAAGATGCAATTTAAATGGTTGATCGGGGAGGTCGGGGTCTGGGAGATATGACGAATGATTTTCAAGAGGTAAATAGCCCCACGCTTTTGGATCATCTACCGAGACGGGGATAAGGTATTCTGAACAGAAGAGTGAATTACACTGACCGTGCAGACCGTTGATAAGATCATCGAATATGGTCAAATAATCGCGGCGATCGACAGAGAATGATCCTTGAATGACTGCGTTCGACAGAAGCGACGAAGAGTGCTGGCGTGCAATCGATCTGTTCAAAACTGGGACGTGGACATCGACGGGTATGTATTCAAATCCGGCAGAACGGATGAGGGGCTCGGGCTCGGAAGCATTCTTTTGAAACCTCCGATGAAAGGCTTTCCGAACACTGGATAAGGATCGTCTAGTGAGTAAAACGTATAGGTAATCAGAAAGAAACAAACTGTTCTGAGATCGTGAGAACGCGAAAGGCATTCCGGCGAGACCATTCATGAATGTTGGACTGCCAAAGCCGGTCTTCAACATGATGGACGATACAGACGAGCTCGAACTTGTGTTCGTCGTCTCTGAGCTCCCACGCATCCAGAAGCTTTTCGTGCATATAACGTAGGCTACCCAGATCATGTAGAAGGGGGAGGGAAAAAAAGACAGGGATGAGTGAATAACGTTGCAAGCGAAACTCAACTCACTCGATTTCACAAGTTCCCAGTATGACCATATCAATGGGGTCGTCCAAACTGTGATCAGCGAGGTCGAGGAAGAGTTGTTGCGGATCTTTGATGACTCCGTGATACAAGCCCAGCCGCTGGACCACCTTTTCAAACTCGAAATGAAGCGGCGTTCGCGCGTACACGTCTATCTGACCCCGACCCTTCATAACTCGCTCAAGCGTCCAAGCCAAGGCAAGGTAAACATCAAAATGGTAGCCAAAGCCAGACGCGATGGCGATTCTCTTGTGTTTCTGGAGGCGGGAGTCGAAGCCTATCGACGATCCCGGCTTGAAATGGTCGTCGATGGTGAAAGTTGTGGGACACGAGGTCAACATGACATTCTTTTGCCAGAAGAAGAGGGTGAGGAAGCCGAAGGTGATGAGAAAAGCATAGATGAACAAGTTGGGCTTCTTGGATAGGCTGGACCGCGTATAGTATTCGGGTTCCATGACAAGCTTTGGCTTGCCAAGGAAAGCAACGGAGGCTGTGACTTCCACGCGCGCACTCCAATTGAATTGATTATTGAATCCGCAAAAGGTTATTTCTGGACAAACCAAACTCCCACCACTGTGGCAAAGACACCCTTCATTCACGTTGTCACAGCCGTTCAAAAACACTAAATCGGATCCATGCATGCATTATTATGCGTTATCATGCATGATAATGTGTGGTCAATGCATCATCACGTGTTGAATGGAGATATGCGGTGGATAGACGGTGATAGAAATGAGGCACCACAAGACGATTAAGGCCTGAGGGTGAGAGCAGTCCGTATCAGTTATGTTGTGTTGTGTTTACGCTATGCTAAGTGCGCTCTGTTGCGGTATGTTTATACCTGCCGAACGTGTGCCGGGTAAGTATGTACGTCTCGATATCGTTCTACGATAAATCCATTATGGCGCCAGGGCCCAGCGGTCAGAATCTGAAAATTGTCCGATGCCTTAAGTTATTGCCAGAACGGTTCGGGGCAGCGGCGCTCGCCAAGCATTCAGCACTGGGTAACATCCCTCGGCGATCCGTACGTTGTCCTCTATCTCTCTCCCCTTCCTTGTCGCCCTCATCCGAGTCCCCCATCGATGTTTCCCACCAGCATTGTTTGCACCATCACCGACGGTTAAAGGTTCTTCGACACGGTCGCTCGTCGCGGTTTCTCAACACTACTTCCCTTTTACTAAGAGGGGGCAACGCCGGCGAGCTTTTTGGGAGAGGAGGATCGGGGGAGGATCGTAATGGCAGGTGTCGTCGACTGCAGAAAGGTCAAAGCTTAGGGTCTGCCTCGCCCATGACTAATGTACGGAGACCGGACTGGTCGTGATTCGTGAATAAAGAGTGCGTTTCTCTCCTGCATCACCGAACAGAATTAGAATGGTGACGGTCCTTCGTTTATCCTATAGTCCACTCGCACAAACCCGATTCCGCCATGGGAGGGACTGCATACCTCCCAGCATCAATCAATCGATATCGACCTCATCAACCTCGTTCTCCCCACATAGTAGCACCACCTCACCACAAATTTTCAATCTCCCCCATACCCGCGCCGGCAGGTAGCACCCGCAATACGGGTACCCAACATGTCAACCCGTACCCGCTATTCGTGCAGTTGCCTCATCGCACGATTATCTGGATTCCATCCCGACAGAGGAGGAAGCGATGGACCGACTTATCGATGCGTACAGACTGCGAGTCGAGGAGGTCGGGGTTTATATGGGTTAGAAGATCCATACCCCGACTTTCGTCATTTTCTCAACCTCGCTGAGAAAAGGAAAGGGCGTCTTGCCAAAGTGGTGGAACAAAATAAAAGCGCAAGGAGTGCGCTCAACAAGGATAACTGGTGTTGCATTTCGTTTGCCGTCGAAAAATCGGATATCCAGGAGCACTACAAGGATGATTTCATGCCGATGGCATTGCGGATGTTGATATACGGGCAAAGTTTGATGTGAATCTTACGTTTATGAAAGTTCTATACCAGATACGCATTGTTACCTTGACAGAATACCGTTTATGTAAAGCAGACCTGTAAAATGCGACGCATCCTCGGTCTATATCCAATCCCATATCGTAGCTTGTCATTTTGTTCCTCCCGAGCAAACGGGGAATAGCAGGCTTTTGCAGCATACACCCTTTCACATTCTATACCATCCAGTGAACGCGTAGATCAGCCTTCCCGATGTTTACTTGACCTTTTGTAGATGCAATGACTCCCACTCTAGCTTATACACTCTCTCACACTTCTCTCACGCGGAGCGTTATAGATTATAGATTTTCTGTCTAGTCACGAGAGCTTTCCGCTCCCTCACAACCACCGGCGATTCAAGTATATATGATACGAAGGGAAAGACTAAACGGTAACGTGCTCGCCGTGACGGTAATCTCTCCTCCCGGGGGTACGAGCTCCGATACCTTCTTCGCCAAATTCGGCCGGGTAGCTTCTTCCAACTGCGGCGGAGCTTGGAGATAAATCTGCTTGTTAGGTGTAGACAATGATGGTTTCTTGATTTGGCTAGTAGGGGTGAAGAAAAAAAGCCGCGTCAAAAAAAGTTTATGTTCTTGACGACGCCTTGAGTGAGCGACCACGTCACGCCCTCGATCTTAAACTCTTGCGCACGATTCAGCGCAGTTTTATACAGCCAAGTGATACGTATCTTTTTATCTAAAAAAACGTTCAATCATCGCCACCGGTGAGCGCATATACGTACCCCCATGTACTCGCGACCACTCCAACCAGATGCTCACTCTATACAATGTTCAGGGAGCCTAGGCGTATTGGCAATGGTGCAAATCGGAAAAGCGGTAGGTTTGTTCAACATGTCCAACGAACATTCGTAACATGACGTTATAGTCGGGAGGATTACCCTCGCTTGGCCTTTAAATCCTGAAAGCCACAGTTGTTATGTTGCCGAGAAAACGCGGTTGAGATTTGATACGCACCTTCAGTTCCACCATCAATGAGTGGCCTCAAGCTCTCTGGGTTGTCGGAGTCCACCATAGGGACCAAAGTCGCGTTTATCCACCGCCTTGCCTCGACAGAGTCCAAACCGCATATAATGAGGTTAAATTGCAGATAGTAGTCCTCTCCCTTATCTTGTATCTTTCCAAAGTATCTGCGATGGTTCGTTTGTCTCGCGATAGTGATAACGAACGGGACTAGTAACTTATGGAGTGACATTCACACCCGGAACGCGCTTCATAATAAACTCAGCTGCAACCGTCGCTTTGGGTTTACCGACGTCTTTATGCCTACGACGCAATTCAGCATTTATACTCGCAGCGACTGGGACGCACGCAACACACGCACCTGAACAGAAACTGCCGATTCAGATTACTGATATCAATCGTGTCCATGTCTATAACGTGAATCCGGTTAAAGCTAAGTTCGCCAAGATCTCGCAACCCAAGCCACCGGTGCCGATGACGAGGATTTTGGCATTGTTCCGGAGAAAGTCTTTGACCTCGATTAAGGGAATGAATTTGGGTGTGTGTGGTAAGAGTGATATACGCACTTCTCTTCCAGCAGAGAACTGAGGGTCTGTGCGAGGCCCTGGAGCGTCGAGGATTTGGTGGTGGTATCGGCCAGGCGCTGCCATCAAAGCGACTCGTCGTACATAAAGACAAACAATGTTCACTCAAGATAAACCGCCGCCTGCGTCAGCACCAACCTTGCTTCAGATCCACATCTATACCAAAGTGCATAATTGTCATCCAGTAGAACAGTGGGTGGACACGGGGAATCGGCGTCTCGTTCAAAATTAAATGCCGGAAGTTGCCGAGCCACGTGATACGTGCATATATAGCGTTCACTTGATTCACGCGACACCACTCGACGCCCTCTTAATCCACCGTCGTTTTCATGGCCCAGCCCAACTTTCAACTTCTTGGTCAACATCTTATCGCCGCATCCGAACAAATTAGATTGATTCCGAATATGCATCCCGCGAATTTTCAACAAGGGTTTGCCCAGCAAACCCAGCAACACGCTGCCGCACTCGCCCAGCAGGCGGAGCAACACAACGCCGCGCTCGCCCAGCAGGCGGAGAAACACAACGCCGCGCTCGCCCAGGAGGCGGAGCGACACAATGCCGTTATTCAACGCCTCGACAATTTGATAGAAAGGTGATTTTTTCCAAGTCTGATGGTCAATAATTCATCTTCGTCCAGCCAACAGCGGCTGCCGATACTGCTTCACAATGCCACCACATCTTATGATGCACCTCTCGTCTACCCGTCAGGGGTGGGAAATGTTGCAGGGCTCCCGGTAACCAAGGATGCGTTGTTAACGCTCACCGGTAAGTGATGATCTGCGAAGCCGTAAAGTTAATTTGACATTTTGCAGTTGCCGATTGCATTGCACTTGCGGAGGTGCTTGGACTCCCCGCGCTCCCTGCATTCCCTGCTCCTACAGTCATTATTAGGCGGCAACAGATTCTTGACTTCCTCGGTTGTGCCATTAGAGCAGAGTGATGAGGATGTTGTTAAGGAAGTTGAAATGGCAATGGATGAGGGTATATGCGCTTTGTCTTCTGTGTAGTACATCCGAGGCGTCAGCGCTTCAGCTGTTTAGCACCGATTGTAGCATTCTTAGACCTTGTTTGGCATATTGCGGGGCTAGAGACTTGACTCAGGGGTTTGCACGAAACAAGCCATCCTGGACCTTCTTGGGTGCAACCGCTGCCAGGCAAGAACTGTGAAATTTGTGGCAGAACACCTCCCAAGTTAGTTTTACTTCTCAACCTGCGCAACAATCTAGTAATATAGCTTGTTCTATATCCTGACCTTTGTACGTTTTTGGTGTAGCAATTAATATCGAATCTTCTCTGTCGTTTATGGTACGTTTCTTGTTCATTTGTTGGATGCCACGACGGTGCTGTCTATAGTAACACCGACGTTGAAACTTCCCCGTAGTTTATGATACGCTTCTTGTGTGTTTCTTGGATGCCATAACATCAACACTATCCAATACTGTTGTCTATTGTTGGTGATATTTAGTTTCCGCCGCCACATGTCGAACCGTGTCGCCTGAATTTAGCAATGTAGCATATTCTAAGTTCTCACAATAGCAAACTAGAGCAATAGGATACATGGGATCTGAAGGTTCTGTGAGTAGCGAGCCTAGCAACAAAAGAGTGAACACTGTGCGTTGACGGTACCAGTTGGCGTTATCTTCAAAAGTAACAAGCACAATGATATAATGACACAAAACAACTACATAACATGATATCAAGAATCGAAAGCCAAAAAATGCAAACATACACGAGTAATACGCTCAGAGATCACCCAAAACTGCCATCACCTTTGAAATAACTTCATTATCAGCGTTCCCTCCATCTCGGCCTGGCTGATAACCCTCCCTCGCCTCTAAGACTAAACCAAACAACTCTTGCAACACGGGCGGAAGATGCGTATAGTGTTCAACTGGCCTTGCTAACTCTGTATGGGTCGGGGAATACCCAGACACGCTGGTCTGTCTCTTCTCCGTCTCAGAAAAGTAGAAAAACCTGTCAATGGGCTGTGACGTCATCTGTCGCTTGACCATCCATATGTTACGGAACGTGTTGGCGATCGGCAGGTTAAGCGTCTGATGGCCGAGGTCGAGGAGGTCCTTGATATCGGGAGACGTCGATGAGAGGTTCAAAACCCGGCCCATTGCGTCTACGACGATGTAGGCGTCGTCCTCGGCAAATATAGCAAGGGAGAAGCCCTCGTGTTCGAGGGGGCTATTCCTCAACAGTGCGATTTTGACGGTTTCGCGGCGGGGCACGAATGTGTATGGATTCGGGGTTGGATGTGTCAATGCGCGGGCGTGCCAGCCCTTGAGGTGAGCCTGAGTCATCGTGGTCGTAAATTGTGGTCGGAAATCAAAGTATTCGAAACTTGGTAGAGGATTTAAGAGGAAGATGTGGGTACAAATGGCATAGAGAACCAAAACACTCCCGACGATGAGGGAAAGTTTAAGGCTGGCGTGCATCGTGCCACGAGATATCGTCACGCGTAACGCGCGTCACACTCCACTTTCAACAACTTCGACGCAACTTCTTCGACTTGTACTTCAGATACGACCACAACATTGACAGTACCAACGGGATCAAGATCGAGATCGGCGTCGAACTTTACATCAAATTTGTCGCCATCCAGATCTACCGTCACAGGGACGACAACATCAGCTTTATCAATATCAGTCTTATTGTCTTCGTCTGATAATTATATAAGACCAACACTGGTGCGATCACAGAAGATCACAGGCGGTGTTGTTGGGGATGTTGTCGGTGTGGCACTCATCATGCAGTTCTGGCTCTATATAAAGCGCGACACCTCCCAATCACCACTTTGATCGGTAGACCAAAGTTTCTCTTACGAAAGATAATCAGTGAATATGAAATTGTACTATTAATAGTCTAGTGATCGACGCGAACGATAACAGCCACCGAGCAATCGTATCTCAGTCACGATCCGATACGCGGCTCTTCCAGTGACAAATGTCGCCAGTTAGATGGTATCTTTAATCCTCTCCTCACATATAAAAGACATAACAATTACATTAATAAAACGACATATTAATCGCAAACATGTAATGGTACAAAATTAGATGTGCTCTAAGTTATTGACGAACCCTCAAGTCAAGCTGAGGAAGCTCGTTTAGGTGCCCGAACCTCCTTCCCGTCCTCAAAATGGTTGCCTTGCCCTGTTCTGCAAAATCTATTATCTGAATCTCCAAGGCCCCACCCGCCGTCAAATCCGGAATCGAACTAAAATCACCACCCGTGGCCCTTAACGCTGCCAACCCATGCTCGGCCCACACTCTGCACGTCCAACTGGCATCGTTCTGCACTATCGGAACAGTGCTTAAAATTTGATCAATATGTTGTACTTGTTGCGCAAACGGCACGGCGTTGGATAGCTTGGCAACAAGAATCCGCGCTGTCATGGTGGGGCTCCTCATCACGTTCCCAGGTCGCTGGTCATACCGCCAGGGTGGCGTTTCTCCGTCAGCGAGCTGCATGCCGGGTGTGAGGTTGTTCACGGCGTGGAAGAAGTGGGAGTCTCTGTCTTCCAAATTCTGGCTCTCCACCTTGGGAGCAAGAAGTAAGCTCCAGTGGAATCCTTGTCTTTCCGGACGGTACTGGAGCGTGATGAAAAGACGGTTCTTGTTCTTGTCATCGGAGCTGCGAAGGCAGCCCCGGCGATGCAGCGATCCCGAAGCACCTTTTGTATCACAACCTTTGGTAACCGGTGATGCGAGTATGGTGCATAGGAAAAGAAAGAAGACGGCTATGATTGAAAAGCGCATTGTGGTCTGAGAGGAAGAGAATTTGAAAGAATAGTTTAGAGGGCCAGCCTGAGGAGGCTCTTACCCAGCGCACTCTATTTTATATCTGCAAGAACGTGCTATTCTTATTAGTGTTTGTTCATAATTTTCCAAATGTCATTGCATTCACATATTCCGACGTGGACAGCTTCTGGCGTAGTGACGAACATTTACGGAATTTTCGCATTCAGCGGTGATGAACTATCGCGGAAAGCGATGCCTCATTTACGCTATCATAGGTTGGTGTAAACTTTGAACCTTGTTTGACGCTGTTAAATTAACGGACTTTGAGGGTCTATAGTGAGGTTTCCATCATAGAGATGGATGAAATTTTCCACAGGTGCAATTACGGACCTTACGTGTATAGCTTTTTAATATCGCCCAACGGGTCCAGCATAGCAGTATCGGTGTTTGAGAAGCAAGCTAAAGTGTAACGTTATGGTCATACGGTCGGGACGAACATTATTCCACTCCAGCTCCACTCTTTCACACAAATTCCTAATCTAGAGCACAAAATCCGATTCAGAACTTGAATCCTCCAGCAAGGCCCATCACATTGTCTGGATCCACCTTCTTTTTGAGCGCCTTCAACAGCCGGACGTTGGCACCGTACATCTGATTCAGCGGGGTGCCGAACAAGGCGTAGTTTGGATAAGCTGATGCTCCATTAGCCATTGATTGGCCATTTAGCGACAACGCGCTTTGGAGAGCGACTTTGCTCTGCCCTGCGGCGGCATAAAAGTCGGTGTCAAACTCCGGAGATGCCCATGCATAATTGATATTAAATGGAGACATGACTACGGAACGGTCTGCCGGGTACGCTGTGGGCGTCGTATTGTGACTTAGGATGGCCTGGGTGAATGGTTCGATATCGTATGAGACGACCACAGCCGATTTGCGTGCCAGAGTTTGACCCCAGAACTTTATCGTAAGTTAGCCACAATGCGGCTAATAATATCATAATCAATTACCATTGTTTCGTTTACGATAGCGTCGATTACAGTTGGAGTATACTCTAGGATTGGAGTAGTACAGAAGAGATTTCTGCCGTTGTGAAATGAGGATGATGACCAGCACAGTAGGATATTTCGTCGACCTACCGTTTGCCAACCGTTGCATTTGCAGGAATCGATCGAATCAAAGATAGTAGACTCCTTTGAGAGATATTTGCTTGAAGAGCCTGAATATTCATGAATTTGTCGAACATTCCAGTTGGAGGGCTCGGTGCGTCGTAGAACAGTATCTGTACAACGATGAACTGATGCGGCTTCAGTAAGCATCGTTTCAAAATTACATATTAGTGGTCATACCTCACTTCCCACGAAGTTCAAGGTAGTCAAAATGCTTGCTTTCGGGTCATTGACTTGCGTGTTAAAGGTAGGGATGGCGGATCTGAGGTCTGGCAGGGCTGCTTGGCTGTAGACAAGTATACCGCCCCATACGTCCGTTTGAGGGAATGTTTTCATAGTGAACTCGGTCACGATTCCCTGAAAAACATTGTCAACACCAATCTCTTATCACTCCGCGCATTAACTCACAAAGTTGTTGAGCCCGCCCTTCAAGCCGAACATAAGCTCAGAATTCGAGTTTTTCGAGACGATTATGATATCGCCTGTTGGGATGACAAGTTTGTAGGCAGTAACCGTGTCAAACCCTAGTCCGTGCTGGTTACTTTTAAATGAATATCCTGGAAAGATGGCTCGTTGGATTTTAGGGGTAAGACGGGGTGGTGTAGCGAACCTCCACCGAGAAGGAAACCAGCCACACCCACACCAGAAACTCGTCCGCCAAGGACGCTGACGTTATGGGGCATCAGCGCCTCGTAAACATCGTCCCAGATGAGCCCAGCTCCAATGGCGACCGTCTTTGACTTCGCGTTGTACTTGATTTTCGAGAACCGGCGCATTGAAATGAGGACGCCTTTGGTCGAGCTAAACCCTGGATTTGCCGAATGACCTCCACCCTTAACCTAAGAAAACATTAAGACAGGTTATTCGGTAGAATTCTAAAAGCGCACCGCAAATGGTGTCTTCGTGGATCCCAAAATTTTGAGCTAAAATGTTCGCTTAATTATCAAGGTGACACCGGCGCGAGGGGATGAGGAAGATGCTCACAATCTTAGCAACGTCCTTGGATGTACTTGGTTCGACTGTACATGCCGCATGCACCACGTTGGTGAGTGACCAGGATGTGATGTCTTTCGTGTACTGTGCGCTACCTACCCGCCGGATGAGAAGGGCCACAACGAATCTATTTTCTCGCTTACTGGCGTAATAAACGCGACTAGCGGATGAGACAGATTTTGAGATTTGTTTGCAGACTTTTGAGTAGTCGACATTTTGCTCCCTCTCTTGAATCACTTTTCCATGAGCGAGTTGTAGAGAAAGCGCTAGAATCCACAGATTACGAAGATACATTATGTCTTCTTCAGGAGCCTAAGGTTCGTCGCCGCAAGCTGTTAAATAGGTCATTGGTGTGTCTCAGATGCGCTGTGCAGCGGGTAGAGAAAGAGCCGCACCTCCTAAGCCTGATTTATAATTCATCCCTTAGGAGTATAATATCATCGCTGACATTTCAAGCGGGTATGTAGTATTGGATCCATGCAATATGCGAGTGGGATTCCTACTCCCGAGGTTGAAGTTGAGCGAAGCGTCGCAAACTCGCAGAACGTTGAACTTTGCAAAAGTGCCCGTCGCTTCCATGATGCGATCAACCTGGCACGCATGTACAAACAAATGCTGAACGCGCGTGGTTGACGGAAGGGACCAATACGCCACCTTACATGCGCTCCACATCCCAGCATTCTGACAAGCCGTGTTTCATGGGAAATCGCGAGAGGGTAAGGCACAACTGGACTCGTCCCTGAATGAAAAGTGTAACCCCCTAACACTGTGGCAGACAACCGAGCGGCCATCCGCCGCACCACAGTATGTTTCGAATGCTGAAAACGTTAACGATGTTGTAAGCCGCTAACAATGTTCACAGCACATATATTTCACATATATTTGTATCCGTGACAACGAATTGACGCGCATAGTTAAAGCAGAACGTAACCATATTATCTTCAAGACCGCCTCACATCAGACTACGCGAGTCCGGGCACCCTGTAGTGAACATGGAGTAAGAAGATATCGGAAGAGAGGGACGACGACTAACCTCGTATTCGACATTTCCCTAGGATATTCACATGCACTTCCTCGGTCGCATTTACCTCCGATCCACAGTCGACATCGGACAGGATGGCAAGGAGGACCGTGGCGACCCTTCTCTACACCGATCATCGGACTGCTTTCCTATAGTCGTAAATCAGTCTTCTCCCGCAAGATTAAAAGCCTGCTCTTCGAACCTCGCAGCTTTCCCGTACTTTCTGAAGCCACTTTACACACTTCTGGAAGGACTGGATGGGCAACAGAAACTGGGGTGAATAGGCCTCTATATTAAGATATTAAGGACTTACGGTCGATTCTTTCTCTAGCCGGCCCGCATCCTCAAGCCACCATCCCTCTGAAATCGACCCTCTACTTATGCCTTGAAAACGGTGGGAGGATGGCTCGCACGTCCAGCTCTCCAGATTGCAAGGCATGACCCAGCATCCCGTTTCGGAATCCCATGAACCACCGGATATAGTTTCTTTTAACTTAGGGGTAGACTATCTTCAGCCGATCGCGGAAGGTCCGATTACGAGAGATACGCACTTCGGAGTCTTCAATGCGCGACTCTTGGTCAGTGATACTCCCAGTTATGCTCTGAGAGAATTTCGCCAGGCTGACAGTATGTTCAACAGAGCTTTCAAAAAGCGGAACATCGCTATTCTGGATTAATGGAACAGGTTCCTGTGAAGTCTTCTGTCTCTGTCTTTGACTATTCTTCGCGCGCTCGCGGAGAATCTTGAGAAATTGAGTCTTGTCGACGGGATGTATGCGAGAACAGCTTCCAGCCCGCTGGCACTTTCCTCGAATATGGTTGATACAAACTTCCGATATCGTAGCTCGGGTACGATGGCACTTGACATGAATTAGTTATTTAACTAGCTCTTGAATCTTATTACAAACCTTGGCTTCCCCTAACAATTCCATCATGCGAGGCAGGACGTCCGCATATATAGAAATACTACTCGCCCTGTAAGGCTAAAGTCCAAGGCGACACAATAACGGACACAGAATGCCAAAGCAGACGAGTAAAAATAAATTCAAAATAATAATTTCAAGACATACCCGATCCGCGCCACCAGGGTGCATGCGTCGCAGTGGCGACGAGGCATTGTCCATCTTGACAGTCATTATACTCGATTATGCGCCAGGAAGTTGAAGGTATCACCTAGGAGAGTGTACGGATAAGAAAGTGGCGTGCGCAGCATATTTAACCAGCGCGTCATCTGTTTTCCAGTGGACATGCTATATCGAGCATATCGTCCTCGCGTAGTTAACTTCCAGTATGATGGATTGGGGTCCGGAGGCGGAGTCACGGTGACGCTACCGCGAACCTGAGTCACATGGCCACGTGGCCGTCACCTAACCGTGACAGACGCCGCACGCGCCACCGCTGGTGCCAAGCCAAAGAAGGAGTTCTGGGCCTATTCCAGTCTATTCCCTGATGCAGATGGCCGCCACCTTGAGCTCCTCATACAGGGCAACGCCACGTGTATGTATTTTACCCTTTCGTTTCTTATGTATGAACCTGCAACTGGCAGGCACGCCGCACAGTTAACTACTGGCTTTGGCAGTTTGATGCTCTAAATTAAAGGTAGCGCAAATCGCTGGCAGTCTTGAACGGTTTCTTTACTAATATTGGTCTTCGCAACGCGGTATCTCCCTTATCTATAGAAGAAGTCAAAAATACATCGTGTCTCACAATGGTACAAAGCTTCTGGTAAGTTGGGTTAGGGCACCCGCACTCTATGCCTCGTCTTTTCGCCATCTTGCGTCTCTCTGTCTTCCTCTTTTCCATCTACGTCTTTCTTTCATTTCGTCTCTTCATCTTCCTATCGCCTTTTAATCTCATTTGGGGTTACATATGCAAATTTGACTCTAAGCGATGCTCCTGGCGACATTGTCAACACGGACCAACTTGAAATTTTCCATCCCATCATCATTTCGTATTTCTTTCGAACAGCGATTAATACTAAACGCTTTATTAAACAATTTTTATAGCCCGAAAAAACAAAAGTCTTGTACGTATCTTACCCCCATCCGTGAGTTAATCTCGATGGATTGTTGTTCGATTGGCAGGATCGACGCTGAAGGTCAATACTCAATTCGTAAATATCCGCTTCAAAATACGGCACAAAACCATAGTTGAAGCAGTTGATCCATTCACCTCGGAGCCATGGGCCAATATCACGTCACAGGCACCTGCCAGCGTTAGCACTACGAAAAGAGCCTGCCTGAGCCATCCTGTCGATCGTCTTTGATCGCTCCCTTCAGCAACGCAAGTCCCGGTACTCTGAACCTGCGTCAGGGTACCGTCGCGACTTGGACTTAAACGGCATTCAATTCAGCGACTTTGGCTCGCTGAATGTTGATATTTGCATCCGGTGAGTGTTAACATGTTTTTCCCGAAGGACATCATATAGTGTTACCTATAGTGTCCGGGACCGAAGGCGGTGAGCATGGAGACTGCTTGATGCCGGAAATTGTGAGTGGTATGCATGTCAGTGCGAGGTATGTCCATTACTCACAATCACTAACCCAGTTGTTACTAGTATTCATAACGGGGTTGTGAGCATATTCTTTGTGAGCCTACAAGGTCTTGTGTAAGATTAAATGTACAGAAACTAGTTTACAGTACTACTGTGACGTTCCGTAAATCAACCCTATGCATGTCGGGTCACCTCCCTCCCTATTGGGACTAGTACGAGCAGTTATTATACACATTCAACTACCAAATGCAGTGCATGATACACAGATCGCACCGACCAAGACCAGTTGTGCAGATGGTTGATTGGGAACAGACTCGGAATGGGGGGTAGCGAAATGAGGGAACGAAGAGCGAGACAGGACCAGGGGGAGCGAGACAAGACCAGGAAAGGGGGCAGGGGGGGAGGCGACGACATGAACAGCGCACCAAGAGTACATACACACATTCGGCCACACTACCATGCGGCATAACACCGAAACATACGGATAAAGATTACAGTGGTTGATGACATGCGCCACGGGGGCCTAAACAAGGTTTTTTTAAAAAAAAAAAAGACCAGTTGTTGGAATGAGTCCTTAAACTTCAGCTTGGTTTTCCTCGGCGTCTACTGGCGCCTTGTACGTCTTTAGAAGCAATGAACTCACAACCACTGACCAAGAGCTACACCTCGTCAGATGTACGTATTCCTTTCCATCCTATATATAGACTTACGACAATCCCATGGCGAGGGATGCCCAAA
>WION01000385.1:0-49728 GCA_015039365.1 Amanita rubescens
TCGTGAACTTTTACCGACGATTCGTAAAAGGGTTCGCAAAAATAGCCAAAGCGCTCACGCGACTACGGGAAAGGAAGGATGGATGTGGACAGTATTACAGAGGAAGCGTTTATGGGACTGAAGATGAGGATTGGGGAAGAAGTGGTATTGGCGATACCGTCAGATAAAGGAAATACAGAGTGGAAACCGACGCATCGGACTTTGCCATGGAGCGGTACTGTCGCAACACAGGAAAACGGCACGTGGAGACCAGTGGCCTTTATCTCGAAATCGCTCAATCCCGCTGAACGGAATTATGAAGTCTACGACAGAGTTGTTAGCAATCATGCATGCCTTATATGAGTGGTCTCTACCTGAAGGGGATGGAGGAACAGATCGAGATCCTAACGGACCATCAAAATTTGACTTATTTCTGAAACCTCAGAATGTCAATCGAAGACAAGCGAGATGGGTGTTGGACTTGCAGGAATACAATTTTGTCCTGAAACACAGACCCGGGAAAACCAACACAAAGGCCGACACCTGTCTAGAAGAGCGGATCATGATAAAGGAGAAACTGATAATGAAGGACGACGTTATTAAAAGGAGGAATGCTTATAGAGTATGGGAAGAGGGAGATGATTTACATAAAATGGAAAATGAGTTGAGGAAAATAAATCCCGTCATGGGAAGAGAAAATTAGAAAGGCGGTAGAGAATAAAGAAGACAGGTGCAAGTACAAGACGGAGGATTAGTAACTTGGCACGAAAGAGTGTATATCCCTGTTGTACGAAAACTCCGAGAACAATTCATAGCGGAACATCACAGGTGGGACATTCAGGAGTGGATAAGACGATAGAATTGGTGCTGCGAAATTATTGGTGGCCCGGACTACAGAGAGATGTAGAAGACTATGTACGAAGTTGTAGGACGTGCCAAACCGCCAAACCGGACAGGCAAAGAAAGCCGCACCTCTACATCTAATGAAACACCGAGAGACCGTGGAGCATATATCGGTTAGATATGATAGGACCGTTACCTGAATCCAAAGGGTTCAACGCTGTGTTGGTAGTAGTAGATCGATTTACGAAAAAGGCATCTTCATACCTACGAATACGACGCTTTCGAGTCAAGGAACGGCTATACTATTCCGAGATCATGTTTTCAGAGAAACACGGATACCGGAAAAGGTTATCAGCAATCGAGACCTCAATTCGTGTCTAAATTTATGAAGGAATTGTATCAGTACTTCGAATTAAGGCCAACCCTTCGACCGCTTCCATCCGCAAACAGACGGACAGACGGAGAGGGTGAATCAGGAAGTAAAGGAGTTCCTGACAATGTTCGTAAATCATCAACAAGACAATTGGAGTGATGTTAGCGGTGGCCCAATTTTGTCATAATGATCGGACACATTCCGCGACTGGATTCTCTCCATTCTTCTTAAACAACGGACGTAATCCAAGGAAAGGATTGAATTGACAGTGGAAAGAAAGGTACAGGCAGTGGATGAATGGGTGGACAGATTAGTAGAAGCGTGTGATCAGGCGAGACAGGGGTTGAATAGGGCGGCGGAAAATATGAGGAAACAATACGATAAAAAGAGAACGACCTGATTGAATGTCACGAGCCTTAGACAGGCTACACAACACAAGACTCAATCACTCGTAGATACTACCGACAGTGTCAGGTAGTGAGGGCGAATACAAGAACCGTCTAGGTTCAGGGCAAAGCTAAGAAGGGAGGAGCTCCGAGCTGTCCAAGGAAAGACTAGCTTGTTGCTTAGGGTATGTACTACAATATACGCTACTTATATACTACTCTGGGCACTAGGGTATGAGTCATAGGGTATAGGGTATGAGTCATACTATGTCATAGGGCGTAGGGTACATGAGTCAGTACATGCACGAAGCATGCGGCGTATCAAGGAGTAAAACAGGGGCTTGACATAGCCTCCGTTTCAAGGTTCGGATTCCAGACGAACTGGAAGGGGATCCAAAAATTCGATGGTATGACAATTGGCACTCACGTTCTTCCTGATGCTCCTTCGTCTTTACCCGTTACCAGACCTGCGTCCAATGCCGACGGGAGGTTACTATCGAGTGCTAAGGTTAGGCCTTTCGACTTTCCACATAGGGGTCCGTCTCCAGGGTTCACCGAATACCCTATTGACATCTCGCGATTCCTCGTTCAAGGCGTCACCCATGATCTTGCCTAGGCGCGTCCTCTCCCGATTCCTCGTTGTTTCTTTCTTTTTCTCTCCCTGTTCGTATCGGATCTTGTTGCTACAGGCATCAGTCACTTTAAACTGGTGTGGGTCCTTGCTGACGAATTCGCTTCTTCGCGTGCGCTCTTCCAGCGTTGCCAGTTCCCTTCGAGTTTTCGTCGATACTCTTCGTCGAAGGCCTTGTCATCCCACCCATAAAGGCGCGGATGTGGAACATAGAGGGGGAGGAGGTGCGGAGGTGTCGGCGTCGGCGGTCCAGAGGGGGTTGGAGACAGGGACGATGGGGGAAGGAGAGGAAGGGGTTTGTTTTGTCGTAATGCTGAAGGGTTCTTCTTATAGTATTCCCTTATCGCTTTCTTCGCGTTTTCCATGTGTTCCTCGGGTTCCCAGGTATTTTCTTCTTCGGGTAACCCTTTCCATTTTACTAGGAAACGTTTCCCTTGCCTCGTTTTTCTTACCCCTTTCACCGCTTCTACTTCGTATTCTTCACGTCCATTAATAATTTCCGGTGGCGGTCGTGGTTCGTTTTCTTGCTGCGCCGGGAATTGCGGTTCATAAACTGGTTTAAGTTTCGACTCGTGGAAGACAGTCGTGTATTCCCCATGTCGGTGGTAATTCCAGTTTATACGCTGATTTCCCTACCTCGGAAATTACCTTTGAAGGGTCCGTGGAACTTTGCGTCGAGTTTCTTCGATGTCCTTGTTGTTTTAATTTTGGACGCATCTAGATATACTCGATCTCCTGGTTGATATCGTCCGGGATGGTTTGACGTGTTTATCGTGTTGTCTTTTCATCCTTTCCGCGGCTTGTTCCAAGTTCGCTTTCACCGTTTTCCATGTTTCTTTGAATCTTTCGATATATTCCGCAGCCGAGTGGTTTGTCGTTTCCGTTTTACCTTCCGTTCCTTTGAATGGATTTCTTCCGGTTGTAATCATGAAAGGGGAGAAACCTGTCGCCGAATGTCGTCGATCGTTATGGCAGAATTGAGCTATGGGGAGCCAATCCTGTCCAATCGTCTTGTTTTTCGTTTACATACATCCGTAGATATTCTTCCAGTTCTTGATTTACTCGTTCCGTTTGTCCGTCCGTTTGTGGATGGTACGCCGTTGAAGGGTTTGCTTCTATTCCCTAATATTTGGTATAATCCTTTCATAAATCCGGATACGAATTGCGTTCCTCGATCTGATATGACCTTTTTCGGTAGTCCTTGTTCCTTGAATATATGTTCCCGATAAAGGTTTGCTACTCCTTGCGATGTTATCGTTGTATTGCATGGAATGAAGTAAGCCTTTTTCGAGAATCGGTCGACAATTACCAAGATCATATCTTTTCCTTTTGACGGTACTAACTGGTCCGATAAGGTCCACGCTGATTACTGCCCATGGTTCCGACGGGATTTCGTTTGGTTGTAATGGTGCCGCCCGTGGTTGTCTATCGGGTTTATTGATCTGGCATTGATGACACTGCTTTGATGTACGTTTCAATGTCCCGTTTCATGTTAGGCCACCAGAATCCTCTTGTCGTTAATTCCAGGGTTTTTGCGACTCCTGGATGTCCTGCCGTTTTTACGTCATGGTTCGAGCTGATTACCCTTTCTCGGATTTCTGGTTTTGCTGGTACGTATATTCGTCCTTTCCATTCCCAGCATTGATCGAGGGTATCGTATTTGAAATTCCGGGTCTTTTTCTTTTATTCCTTTGGTTACTTGTTTATCGAAATATCGACGGTGCGTGTTACGAATTTCTTGTCGTATACTTAGCCATTCGTAACTTTCGTCATCTATTCTGATTTCGACTTTTCCGAATATATCTTCTTTTAGGAGAATGATTCCTTCGTTATCGTTTTCTCCTTTCGGATGTCCGGCTCTTCTAGATAATATATCGGCTTTAGTATTCGTTTTTCCCGGATCGATGTTTTATGACGAAGTTATATTCTTGTAGATCCATGATCCATCGGGCTTGTCTCCTGTTCAGGTTTTGTGGTTTTCGGAAATATGTAAGATTTTGATGATCTGTCAATACTTCCGTTACCGTTTCTGTTCCTTTTAGGTAGTGAGCCCAATCGTAGAATCCTTGCATTACCGCTAGCATTTCTTTGTCATATACTTCGTAATTTCTTTCTGCTTCGTTTAATGCTTTCGATATGAATGCTACGGGTTTCCAAATTCCGTCGTCGTCGAGTTGAGAAAGTATCGCCGCGATTGCAAAGTCCGATGCATCTGTTTCCATTCGGAAGGGTCTTCCTGGTTTAGGGATGATGAGGACCCTTTCGGAGGCGATTTCCTTTTTAGTCCTTCGAATGCTTCTTGTTGTAATTCCGTCCATAACCATTCAATTTTTCCCGTAAGTTTCGTTAATGCTTTCGCTATTTTCGCAAAGCCTTTAATGAACCTTCGATAGAAGTTGACAAATCCGAGGAATTGTTGAAGTTCCCTTTTCGTCGTTGGCGTTGGCCATTCGGCTATTGCCTTCACTTTATTAGGGTCCATTCGTATTCCTTTATTTGAAATGATTAATCCTAGGAATTCGATCTCTTCTTGTTCGAAGTAACATTTCTCCGCTTTTAAGGAAAGTTGGTGTTGTCGTAATTTTTCGAGGATTCTTTTGACTTGTCCTTGATGTTCTTTCTTGTCTTTTGAGAATACTAGGATGTCAGTCCATATAGATTACGACCCATCCTTCGGCAATTTCTTCTCTAAAGATATCATTCATCATCGTTTGGAATGTTGCCGGTGAATTGGTTAATCCGAAGAACATTACCAGCGGTTCGAATAATCCACGATTCGTTCGGAACGCGGCTTTCCATTCGTCTCCTTCTTTGATCCTGATGTTATTGTATCCCCATCTTACGTCCATCTTCGAGAAGTATTTGCTTCGGATAACTTGTCGATTAATTCCGAGATTAACGGTAGTGGATATCTGTTTTTGATAGTCATTTCATTTAATTTCCGATAATCTTGGACTGGCCGTAGTTTTCCGTCTTTCTTTTTTACGAAGAAGAATGGCGATGCCATGGGTGATTTACTTGGTTTGATCCTTCCCGTTTCTAATTGTTCTTTCAGGAATTCGTCCAATTGTTTTTGTTCTTCTGGGTTCAACGGGTATATTTTGCAATCCACCATTTTTGCTCCTGGTGTTAATTCAATTCGCGTGGTCCCATGCCCTTCTCGGCGGTAATTGGTCGAATGTCTGTTTTTCGAATACTTCTTTGTAGTCGCGATAGACTTCCGGTACTATTTCCTTCCAGGTTCTCTCGATTTGATTGGCTCCTGCAATATCAGTTGCAAAGTTTGATTTTGCTCGTACTTTTATCCAGGGAAGATCAACGTGTCGTATGAATTCGGGTCGGTCAATATCAATGGCCAGTATTTTATCTTCTTCTGGATTATATTGATCGATCTCATCTTCTGGTTCTCCGACCCATGATTCGTCGTAACATTCTCCTGGACATTTTGAGAACTTTTATTTGGGCCTTTCTCCACTCGATTTCTGGGTTATGATGTTCTAACCAATCGTGTCCGAGGAATACGTCTTTCTTTCCAATGTTTACCACTGCCAGTTCTAGCGTTTCTTCATGGTCGTAAATTCTCATTTTGATTGTGACCATGTCCGTTATCTTTCCTCCGACGTTTAACGTTCCGTCGGCATTGGTAGCGGTTATTGCTCGTGGTAATTTGGTTGTGTTGATTTTATGTTCCTCGACAAATTGTTTGGATATCGCAGACATCATGCATCCGCTGTCGATTAATGCTATGGTATCGAAGCTTTCTTCTGTATCCAGGGTGGTGAGGATGACTCGTATGTCCATTTCCCTGTGTCCTGTTGCTCCGATCCATTGCGGTTCTCTGAGTTTTCGTAAGTACCAGATCGCTTCTTCTTCTCCGAGATCATTGATTTTATTTATTAATTCTTCATCAATTTGTTCTCTAAAGGTTTGGTGGGCGAACGTTCGTAATTGCGTAACTCCTTGTTCCGGGTATTTCCATAATTGTCTTATCATCCATGCGGACGATGAATTTCTAAGTTTGTTCGTTTTGTCCCTTATCGATGTATTCCGAATCTTTCCTTCCTTTTGTTTCACCTCGTATATTATTGATTCAAGGGATACATATTCGGAAGGTACTAGAGATTCATAAATACATCGATCGGAGATCAATGAAGAGGGACTATCCTTCACTGATCTTTCACAAAACCCAACTTTCTCTTTCATTTCCGTTTTTTCTTCTTCGGTCATTGATCCGAAGTAGTCTCCTACAGCTTGTCTTCTAATCACGGTTTTTCCTTTGCAGTATTTTGCGATGTGACCGATCTTTCCACAGTTGTAACATTTTGGTGGAGGACGGGTTGTTGGTGTTTGGTCAACATCCATTGCATTTTCGTCTTTAACTTTGACCGTGATCGTTTCCTTTTTCGGTTGGCTAGGGCCAGCTTGGGCGTTGGTCCTTGTTACCTTAAATTCTCTTTTTCCATAGTACTTTTCGGCTTCTCTGAATTGCCTTTCTATTTCAGTAGCCCTGTTGTACCATGCTTGGAGTTGTCCTGGCATGCTACCGTCTCCGGGGTTTCCTAGTTCAATTACCCTTCGGCCTACTCCGACTTTAACGCCTTTCTTAAATTGATCGATTAGCGCAATTTCGTCAAATCCCGAGAGTTGAGCCCATCCTTTGAATTCGATGATATATTCTTCGATGGTCTTCTCTCCTTGTTTTAATTCTCGAAGCTTCTTTATGGCTTCGTCGCGTGTCTCCGTTGTTAGGAAGTATTGTCTTGCTTCCTCTGCGAATGCATTCCAGTTTACGAAGGGCGGTTTGTGGATGAATTCGTATCTTTCCCATTCCGGATGATCAACCGTTGCTTCTTCCGCCGGTACTTCTGTGCACGCTTGGTAATGTGTGCATGTTCGTCCGGGATAGGTTGTCGCGAATCTGATCCGTTCTTCGTCATTCTGGGCGATTTCTCCTATTTTTCCATTTGCCCAGTTTGACGCCCGGTTTCCTTTTCCTTTCCTGATTCGTTGGATCGCGTAGGTAACCCGTGCGATGTCTTCCGTTAACCTTACTTGGACGAAGTAGTAATTCATCCTCCTGAGCCATGAATCGATTTCCGCTGGTTCGCCTTCGTAGTGTTCCGGAGGTTCAATTTTTAATTCCGGTGGTCGTGTCCTAAGTCTGTCGGCGTCCCGATCGGCTCTTTCCGCGGCTCTTCGTTCTCGTCCGAGTTGTCTTTCAAACTCTTGTTGTTGTTGCGCCAGCTGTCGTTGGAAGTTTTCGTTTTGTACCCGTAATTGTTCTATAACGTTTGCAATGTTTGCTCCCATTGCTGCTGCAGCAATAGTTGCGTCGTCGGCTTCCGTTGCAATCGTTTCCATAGTGGGTACGGCCGTTGTCGAAGATGCTCCGGTGATTGTTCCAGTCTCATCAAAGATTGGGTGAATAATCTGTACTCTGTTTCTTCGCATGAGGTAGGTGAATCCTGCCAGCGCGATCGCGGTGAGCGCAGCTGGTAGGGCCATGGTTTAACGGGTGTTTGGGGTTGTGTAGAGTTGTTGGTGAACTTGTGCAATATAAACTGCAACAAGGTAAAGGTATGTGAGGTGTGCTATCAGGGCGATAGCAAGGAAAATTCGTATGAATTCCGTGGTGAGTGGTGTGAAGAAAAGCAACAAGCTTATGTCACGAGCCTTAGACAGGCTACACAACACAAGACTCAATCACTCTATGGCTACTGCTGACTGTGTCAAGCAGCGAGGGCGTATACAAGAACCGTCAAGGTTCAGGGCAAAGGTAAGAAGGTGGGCTCCGAGCTGTCCAAGGAAAGACTAGCTTGTTGCTTAGGGTAGGTATTACAATATACGTTACTTATATACTACTCGGGGCATAGGGTATGAGTCATAGGGCGTAGGGTATGAGTCATACTATGTCATAGGGCGTAGGGTACATGAGTCAGTACATGCACGAAGCATGCGGCGTATCAAGGAGTAAAACAGGGGCTTGACTCCAGCGACCGAGCTCGGACGAGCACCTTTCGGTGCTGCCGAACTCACCGGCCGCATCGCATTTCGGAGGCTGCACCCAAGTCAGCCTCACTTGCGTTGTTTCACCGCGTATGGAAGAGAAGCCTTGGAGTGGGTAACGCATGCCTGGGTGAGAAGCCTCATGTTAACCTCGACATTCCCTTAAGTTTTTAATTTTACACTAAAGAAGTTATGTTATAAGCACTAATGAGGAGCGGTATGCCAGTAGTCACTCGCTGAGCGCTCACCAGCTGCCATGGCCCATTCCCGCAACGCCCACTGGCACGATGCCGTCTATTACGATTTCAACTATTTTATGACTTCTGCACTCAAAGATGCCATTAATCATACCAACAGGCTGGCATCTTTGGACAGCTTTCTCCGCTTGCTGCTAGTGTTAAGCCTGAAAAATACCATTTCCCTCTCCGACCTCCTATCGCACGTCTCCGGCATTTTCGTAATCATCATCAGTCTGATCCATGGCATTGGATTTGTCGCTACACTTGCAATTATTGCCATCCTTGTTGCCGTCCCGATGAAACGATCAGAAGAAGGCCGATGCGGAAGTGCGTTCGGCCAAAGGGGCTTCGGAGGTCAGTCCTGGGGGTGCCTTGGGTGCAGAGAGGGTGCCGAAGACGAAGGTGAACGAGTGGAAGGTGTCCGAAGCACCGAGGAACGAAGGGAACGAAAGGAATCGAACTCGGAACGAAGCTGGGGTGATAATTCCCTAACTACAACTACGTACACAATGGTATATATACTACGGAGGCACGAGGTGACCATGTGATGAATCCTGCACCAAGTCCGAGGCCTGTGCGTGCATCCGAACACAAACGATCATCCTCCAGGATCGAGCATAGGCTTGGAGTGCTTCGGGGAGCTTCGGAAGGATTCGGAGATCGGTTCCAACGTAGCCGGAATCGGCTCGTTACACCGATATGGTTACTGTCGACCGCGCTGGCCAGTTTTTTTTGCAGGTAACCCTGCTCTTACTGGCCTGAGCGTCGCAGTTCTTGGAATCGGGTTTTTCGCGACGATTCATAAACTCGGCCAAGAACGAGATATCCTGATTGCTTTTCGTCATGATGCTCAGGAGATTTCCACAGCATATGATTGTGTTAAATTCAAGGATAAAACTGAATTCTTGTTGGCCACAGAGATACTAGGACCCAATCGGTGTCAGGATATCGACGACCGAGCCAAGGTACTCCATCCTGCCAGATCGCCGCCTCGGATGTGAGGTAGCTAACGATCTGCAGTCTTTTTAGGAGATTCTCATTAAGCTTCGGGGAATTGATGGACTACATCAACTAGCCAAGGTACATTATGATGTTGTCCGCCGCTTCAGATGTTGGTATACTCTGCCTGCATTTTAGAAGAGGTTTACCGAAATTTTGATCGACGTGGTGGCCAACAGAGCCGATAGACTTCCAGGTTTTGAGCGAGTCAATGAAGTCCAACTGTGCGACTACCTCAGACAAGCCCTTCACGAGGTGAAACTAAGTACAATTTCTCGGTTGATGTCCCGCTAATGCGTTACAGATTCAAGGATGAAATCTCGCACTTATAGACACCCTGAATCATCACACACGAGTACTAAAGGTCGAGCAGCCGCTGTAACGAGCCGATTCCGGCTACGTTGGAACCGATCTCCGAATCCTTCCGAAGCTCCCCGAAGCACTCCGAGCCTATGCTCGATCCTGGAGGATGATCGTTTGTGTTCGGATGCACGCACAGGCCTCGGACTTGGTGCAGGATTCATCACATGGTCACCTCGTGCCTCCGTAGTATATATACCATTGTGTACGTAGTTGTAGTTAGGGAATTATCACCCCAGCTTCGTTCCGAGTTCGATTCCTTTCGTTCCCTTCGTTCCTCGGTGCTTCGGACACCTTCCACTCGTTCACCTTCGTCTTCGGCACCCTCTCTGCACCCAAGGCACCCCCAGGACTGACCTCCGAAGCCCCTTTGGCCGAACGCACTTCCGCATCGGCCTTCTTCTGATCGTTTCAACTGGAGCCCACCGCGAGGGGCTCTTAGGTCAGTCCGACGGTCATTCCTTTCACCCAACTGCTGCACAGAAAGCATCGGACAAGTTCCGGTGTCACTTGGAATCTGCTCCGAGCCACTCCAAGCACTCTGCCGGCCCTCCCATAGCTCAGAGACCATACCCCGCCGACCTTTCTTCAATTATACCCTCCCCGCTCTTTACACTGCAGTAGCCTTCACCACTCGGCCCCACAGCACTGACACAGCATCAACCGAACGAGGCCTACACGTTCCACTACTCACGATCCAGCTCCGATCGATCAATAGCTTTCATCCCTGAAGCCCCTTGCTTAATCCACCTCGCTTTCCATCAGAACAGCTCGCTTCGCTTCAGCCTGCCAGTAACATCATGACCGAACCAAACCGCCGCATGCCCATCCGAACGAACAAGGAGGCACCCTGCTTCCGAGGCACTGCCGCTGGCCTTGAGAGATACCTCGAAGATATCGAGATGATCTGCGAGGATAGACAACGCTCCGGAGATGCCGAACTGATCAAATGGGCCGTCTACTACACCGATGAGAAATCTTCCGAGATCTGGAGAGCCACTCGGGACACCCTATCGGATCCGAAAACCTGGGACGCATTTAAGAAAGCGATTTCCGAGATCTACCCCGAGGCACAGCCCGATCGCCGCCACACTATTGCAGCACTACACGCCGTTTCCGACCGCTTCTCAGCGCAAAATGTCACATCCGAGACAGCCCTTGCTGAGTATCACAGGGAATTTTCCGGAACAGCTCAATACCTCATCGGAAAGCGCCGCATGACACGCCGTGAGGCAAGCATCATGTACATGTCCGCATTCCCTCCGGATCTCTGACCCGATATCACTACTCGGCTCACAATCAAGTACCCGGACGTCCACCCCGATGATGGCTATGATCTAAAAGACATGAATAGTGCCGCGCAATTCATTATCAGCTCAAGGTCTGCTATAGCCTTGCTCGCCGCGACCACCCCACAAGCTCCGACGCTTCCGACGCCTCCGACACCTATCCCTACTCCCCCTCCGAGCACTGCCTTCGCTCCGAGCACAGCTTCCACCCATCTCCTTAGCGGATGCATTTTCTGCGGAGATATCAATCATCGGACGGCCTGGTGCCATATCAGGGATGAATATGCAAGGCAAGGGAAGATCAAAATAGTCGACGGACGGATTCAATTTTTGGACGGCAACAAACCGAATGCATTCCAATACCGCCACTTCGGACAATGGTTCAAAGAACGCATTGATGTATGGCTGCTGAGGTACACACAGCCGACCGCTCCGAAGCCATTTGCGTCCTCCAACTACTTCCTGGAAGCTCTAGACCACTCCGGAACACATACCGCCGAGCCTGTCAATACTGAAGCACTGCAAAACGTACATACGACTCCGATGCACATACACATTAGCACCACAATCCCTAATCAATCCACGCTCCCTAATACCACCCCCTCCGAACCCTCTGAACCCTCCAGACCCTCCGACGCTCCTACCACTACAACGCATGCCAATACCTCCGAGACCTCCGAGGCTTCCAATGACCCCACTACTGCTGCGCCAATTTCTGCCACCCCGGAAACCCTCAGTGACCACATCGCCGAAGTCTTTATCATTTCCGAGCCATCTGGCATCCCGACAGCTGCCATTCCGAGACCTGATTCCGCCGAAATTCCAACTGCCGCCCTGACCGCCTGCACGATTGAAGAAAGCGAGATGAGAAGAACCCACCCACCACTTCCCTTCTACTTCCTATCACCATCCGATCTCCCCGTCCTGACCAGGAGGTCAGTATTAAAAGTACCCAGGAGGTGTAACGAGCCGATTCCGGCTACGTTGGAACCGATCTCCGAATCCTTCCGAAGCTCCCCGAAGCACTCCAAGCCTATGCTCGATCCTGGAGGATGATCGTTTGTGTTCGGATGCACGCACAGGCCTCGGACTTGGTGCAGGATTCATCACATGGTCACCTCGTGCCTCCGTAGTATATATACCATTGTGTACGTAGTTGTAGTTAGGGAATTATCACCCCAGCTTCGTTCCGAGTTCGATTCCTTTCGTTCCCTTCGTTCCTCGGTGCTTCGGACACCTTCCACTCGTTCACCTTCGTCTTCGGCACCCTCTCTGCACCCAAGGCACCCCCAGGACTGACCTCCGAAGCCCCTTTGGCCGAACGCACTTCCGCATCGGCCTTCTTCTGATCGTTTCACCGCGTACCTATTTTACCATGGATCCACTGCTACTATGGCCATTGGTTTTGGCCACATCCATTTGATACACGCATCACTCCGTCTGCTGTTACTCACTATGTTCCTTACAATTAGCTATTGGGCCTTGTTTCATGAACTTGGTGAATAATTACGAGATATATGCAAAAGTGTAAGGGTGAACAATATAATACTACTACTTAAGTTGCCTCGGATCAGCTGCACAAAGTGGCGGCCCACATTTTCCAAGTTAACGATATTCTGCAATGTGACGGATAGCCAGCGTGCCGTGTGAGCCTGTACCCCGAAATAGTACTCTTGTACCCGCTCGCCACCAACCCATACACGCCAGTATACTTCATCACAGTCAGCTACCATTACTAACCTCTTGTAGTAAATATGGTGTAGATTTTAGAGCTTGTTATCACGTATGTCAGAACTGGCTTCAATGACATCATCATCCACAGTTGCAACAGTGTTGATCATTGCTTTGTGGATTGTCCTGACGACGTAATTCAGCAGAAAATCTTTCACATGGTGCAGGTCTCCATGTCCTGCGGATCATCGATAATCAATAGCAAAAGTCACCGTTTTAGATTTGAACGAATCATCGGATATAAGATTGTTAGGTACACAGGTACTTGTAATGGTGCGAATAGTTTCAATATTGCCGTTCTGTCGTTTATGCACCTTGAACAACTTGTCATGCTTTGCCAAGGAAGAGTGTTTCCAGCGGAACGATAAATTTTGTGCGCCCATTCCGAAGTCACCGATTACGCTAGTCTACCCCAATTCTGGTTTGCAATATTCCTCTGAATCTTTTTGAGAAAAGATCCCATCGTTGTATATGACCCGAGATGCCTTCCGAAAGACTGCTAGTTCCTCTGAGAGGAGATGCTCCATTGGGCCCTCATGATCGTGTACGAGGATGCTGAACCGCTTAGCATCTGCGTCAGGTGCATTTGCAATGAATTCTGTGAAGAATTGTTTTCGATAATATTGCCTCAAAGTGTTACCGATGAGGGTGATAAAAGAAGTGTCCATGGGTCGTTCCTCAGGAGCATTGAGCTTGCCGAGCATCTCCAATAGATCAAAAGTGTCATTGGCCATTTCAGCATCGTCAGAGTACTCGACGGTGTAACGTGCTGATACCGGCTACGTTGTACTCAGTGCTCAAACCCGATGAAACGTGTGAGAAGGGCGTGCGATGTACTTGTCCGCCCAAAGGGGTCCGAAGGAAAGGCTTAACGAATGGGATCGTACGGAGTACGGAGACGGAGTAAACCCGCAATGCAAATGGACGCAAGTCCGACGAAGATGCGTCGCAGCGGAAGATTGTCGGACAAGTGCGAAGGCGTACGACGGTGACGGAGTGAACCCGCGACGTAAAGGAACGTGAGTGCAACGAAGTTGCGACGGAGAGATATCAAACGGATGCGGAGGAGTGAAGGGCAGTATATTCGATGTCCATACAGTACAATGAAGCCGTATATAAACTAATATGCACGAGGCGCACTCACCGCAATCATCCTGAGCTCCTCCGATGGTCCGTGCGCGTATGCGGATTGCCTTGCTGTATGAATATGTCGAGTCGGCGGGTTGAGCCCTTGGCATCGTGTACGGGTGTCGAGGCGCGAAGGTTTAAGTGCGTCGGAATGCTCCGACGGATATCTCCGATGTCGGAATATCGGGCCGCGGATGCCTGCTGCACAACGTAACCGGAATCGGTACGTTACACCGACACATGGCGGGCTCTGACCTCCGACACTGCGGACCCCGAAACCCGACATCGGACGCATCGGATCATCGGACGCATGTAGTACATGAGGTAGACATTATATAAACGTGTCGTAGTTTAGTTTTATACACCTTCTTTCCTTCCGACCACTTTAGTTCAATCGTCCGACAGTGCGGCCGAGGTTGGGTGCGACTGCCCCGTCCACCGAACTCATTCGGAACACGCCGAAACACTCGGGGGTTGTGCGCAACACAGCCTCTTTTGAGTTGTTACAACTGGAGCCCACCGCTCGGTCCAGCCTTTGGCCGCACTCAAGAAACCCTTGTTTTTCATTCACAAACAGCCCCGGAGGCGCTCATTCTACCTGGACGGCCCCACTGGCTCATTCCTATTCGCCGATACACCTACTGGTCACGCCAAAGCGCACTGCCACTGCATTTCAGCCCGCCAAGCACGCTGCATGACATCTACAGCCTTCCACAGCTTTATCGGATCCCATCCGGCCCTTACTTCCGCGTCCCAGCCTCCAGACATGCACAATGCCGCTCACTGCTGCTACTTGCATCCGCTGAACCTGATCCGCCAGCCACGTCGTGCCCCAACTGCTCCGCCAAGTCGCCACTCGATGCCTACAGCCATCTGCAGTCTTATCGGATCCCATCTGATACCATTGAAGTCCGCCGAGCCCACCGCACGACATCTACACACTACCAAGGCCCTATCAGACCACAATCGGACTCCGTCGGGCCCCAGCCTCTGTATTCCAGCTCTCCGAGACACGTACAGCGCTACGCTAGCCGCTATCCGCCTCAGCAGCCCCGATCTACCGGCCCACACCCCGTCCAAGTGCTCGCACCCCGCCGTTCGATTCCCGCAGCCCTACCGCGCCTTATCGGATCCCATCGGTCGCCATCGCAGCCCATCCAGCGACGCCTTGCAGCACGTGCCCACCTCATGCATCAGACACTATCGGAGCACGTTCCAGCCCTTTATTCCACGCCAACCTCACCCTTCATTATTCAGACGACATTCCCTGCTTCATCAACACGTGTAGACCACGCTCCCACCCGCTCATTCGCTCTCGCACTTGCCACAGCCGTCCGCCGCCGCTCCTATGCCTTTCGGACACTGCCAGCACCTCGGCTCACTCTACCACCGTTCCGCCGACACCCGCGAGTCGCAATTCTTTTTTTTTTCAGCCTTTTTTTTTCTTTTCTACCCAGGATCGGGATACGGCGTAGCCATATTCGTTCAAAACGGCCAAGTTCGCGCTCAATCGGACCCTCAACCCATGTCTCATCACCATCGGCATCACCTCAGCTCCAAAACCCTTATCAAGCCAGCCCGAAGCGTTAACAGAGTGTGGGGGATGTTGGAACAGAATCAGGATAACGGATATCAGTACGCACAACGCAGGACTCACCTTAGGCCCTTTATCATTTGACTAGCACTACCGACTCCGACACCACTCTTTAACACCGTATTGCGCCGACGGCATCTCAGGAAACATCATAGCAGCCTTACAGGGGTCCATGCTATTGATTCGGATTACTGGGATGACCGCGATCGCGGGAAGTAGCGCCCCACCTCGCCAACACTTTCTACCGCCTACGACGACATGGGCCGCCGACATGCCATCTGCTATCTGCACCTCGACACGCCCCTCCTCCACATCCCGACAACATCCGCAGCACGCCGACTGCCACTGAGACCTCCGACACTTCCTGAACCCTATCGCCATCCCCGACTCCCTTGTTTGCAACTACCTACGCACAATCGGACGCCGTCGACACTACGTCTCACCTCCGATGCCTCTTCCGTCGACGCCGACATTCCGTCTCATTCAATCACAGACTTCCGCTGCCCTTCCGACTCGGACACTCCGCTTCCGACACTTCACCTCGTTCATCCACCAACCCGATGCAGGTTGACGGTGATGTCAACATTCAAAACTGGTGAGCGGGTGTAACGTGCCGATACCGGCTACGTTGTACTCAGTGCTCAAACCCGACACATGGCGGGCTCTGACCTCCGACACTGCGGACCCCGAAACCCGACATCGGACGCATCGGATCGTCGGACGCATGTAGTACATGAGGTAGACATTATATAAACGTGTCGTAGTTTAGTTTTATACACCTTCTTTCCTTCTGACCACTTTAGTTCAATCGTCCGACAGTGCGGCCGAGGTTGGGTGCGACTGCCCCGTCCACCGAACTCATTCGGCACACGCCGAAACACTCGGGGGTTGTGCGCAACACAGCCTCTTTTGAGTTGTTACAACGGGCTCGATGTATTGGATCCTTTTGGTCAAAGAGTTGTCTAAGGAAATGTCGGCTTCTTTTACGCCACCGGGGGAGAGTTTTGCTTGGGATTTCTTTCATTGGGAAATTTGTCAGCCACTTCAGCGTCACCAAAGTAATCGACAGGCTCGATGTATTCAAACCCTTCGGTCAGAGAATTGGGAACCGCGTCGACAGAAATGTCCGCCACCACAGGAGAGTCCTGGAGAGTCTCGCCAACGATCTTTTCCGTCACTTCAATGCTGTCGTTGTGGCACCTAGCCAATGACGAAGGAATGTAGAGAAGGCGACAGTACTTTACCCTCCCCCATGCTTCCTGGCAGGATCCTGGCTGACTCCATGGAATCCACACGGAATCCACATGGATTCCACATGGATTCCTTGCAAAAAGGAAATTTCTGTGGAAATTCTACCAGGATTCCATGGAGTCCATGTGGATTCCATGCTCAGTCCAGGCACATTCCTGGCAACAGGCAAAACATGATTTACACCTGAATTCCTGGTAGGCTGTCTGGAATCCATGTGGACTCCGTGGATTCCATGTAGCAATATATGCATTAAAAAATATGGAAAAAATTCCAAAAAATATAGAAAATTCATAAGATCGAACCTATATAAAATTTATTATCTTAGGACATGCATAGAGTCCAAATACCAAGATAGTCTTTGGATCAGTATCAGCTAACCATACAAAAGCCACAGACTATTGCTATATGACATTTTGTCATCTATGACTAGCAGTTGGAGTGTGGCAGTGGTTGCTGATGACCTGACATAACATTGCAGAGCCTCAGAGGTCATGAATAGATGTGAGAAGGTTGTCATGAGGGTTCTGTAATCATGTGGGGGGCTTTGAAATTTGGAGATGACTATCTGGAGATACATTGCTGAGCAGTTGTTAGCAGAATATTGACAGCTAGTGATCAATGGTGGCTGACATGCCAGCAATTCAAGTTATCAATATGGTCTACCTCATTACCATCACAAGGAACCACTTGCAATCACCTGCCACCTCCCTCTCAAACCTACCAGCTTATGCATACCTCCAGCAACCACATCTGTTAGCTGAAAAGGCTGGGCATCTAAGCAGACTTTAAGGATCTCAGTTATCAGTAGTACAGAAGTGACCTACTGGATGACCATCAGCTAACACAGCAAAAGTCTGATTGCATCTGATTCTGTCTGACACACTGATTGTCTGACTGTGTCTGACTGCCTGACCATCTAAGAGACACTGATGGATGCTGATACACTAATTGTCTGACTATCTGACTATCTGAGAGACACTGTTGCATAAGTTGTCTGATTGTCTGACTATCTAAGAGGCACTGTCAGCTGCTGATACACTTATTGTCTGACTGTCTGACTGTCTAAGGGGCACTATTGCAAACTTGAGGTGTTCTTTCAATATATGTATCCATACTAGTTTTACATAGCCTAGTCTGTCTCATGGTATCACTTGTTGACTAAACCATTGATTTGCCAGATGGTTCTAGTGTGGAAGCTTAGTAGGTACAGCATTTTGCAAACACACCAGTCAAATGAGGGAAACAACTACAGAGTACTAAGGCTAGGTCCTGATTGTGTTGCAGAAATAAATACAGTAAAGTTGTGTACACCCCACTACATTATACATATCAGATTGCTGACCACAGGTACATATGTAACAATGCATGTGTCAGCAAAGTAATCAAGGTAGAGTAAGCAAGGATTGAGGCATGATGAATGAGGAGGCTTGTCTGCTAAGCATGATTGTGTAATGTGGGAGTCCATTACTATAACAGCCACCATTCCCACCAAAACAGTAGTTTGAAAATATCTTGTGTTTGGTTGTGTTTTGCACTGCAATTCTTGAAGAGATGTGATCACATAATTTTTGACAATTTTTTGGATTTTTTCAATTTTCTGTCACATCTGAAAAAGTGATATACCTGTGGGCTGGCACACAGACCAAGTGGCCTGTCACATGACCATGGGAATCAGGAGTCCATGTGGACTCCTGAGGACTCCTTGTGCTGAAAGTCCTTGTATGTCAGCATTATGCAAACCAGGCAGAAATGTACCTGGAATCCACGGAGTCCATGGAGTCCATGTGGATTCCTTGTCACTCCTGTTCCAGGCAAATTCCTGAGATTCCGTGGAATATGCATGGATTCCACATGGATTCCACATGGATTCCATGGAACTTCCGCATGGAATGCAAGGAATCCATAAGGAATGAGTGGGGGAGGGTAAAGACCTCCTTAGGTATGCAAATCAATTAGTACAATAAGAACATGGGTACTCTTATTATTGATCAACATGCATACGCTAAAAAAGTTGTATCAAGATTTGGTTTAGAAAATTGTAAACCAACTCGTACACCTTTACCAACAGGATATATTCCAACTGCTGCTACAAAAGAATGTACAGCAGAAATGTGATCTTATTTTCAACAAATAATAGGATCATTATTATATCTTGCATTAGGAACAAGACCTGATATTACTTATCAAGTAATATTAATGTCTCAGTTTTGTGCAAACCCAAATGAAGAACACATACAGAAAGCATTATACATAGTACGCTATGTTAATACCACAGTACAAACTAAAATAGTTTATAATGGTTTAAACAAAGAAGGCTTTGTAGCCTTTACTGATGCTGACTGGGGTGCTGACAAGATCACAAGAAAATCTGTCACTGGATATATAGTAAAACTCGCAGGAGGAGCTATATCATGGGTTTCACGAAAACAAAAAGTAGTGGCACTGTCTTCAACTGAAGCAGAATACATGTCAATGTCTGATACATCAAGACAAATAGTTTGGATTGAGTCACTTATGAGTGAACTTGATTTTCCAATTAAAACTATTTTCTTATGTTGTGACAACCAAGGAGCAATGTTCTTAGCCAGTAACCCTGCACAAGAACATCGTTCAAAACATATTGATATAAGATTTCACTACATTAGAGAATGTGTCGAAAGTGAGAAAATTAAACTCACATACATTCCTACAAATGAACAAGTTGCGGATATAATGACCAAAAATCTACCATATTCAAAATTTGTAATATTCCGAATGAAGATGGGATTAATCCTAGATGATAGTCAAATATCATTAACCAATCACATTAAGGCAACACAAACTTTTGCAAATTATATCAAAAGTAAAACCCTTAATAAGTCTCCAGGACAACATAGTAAAATATTTGAAAGAATTCAAGATCTTGAAGTGCGAGGATATCTTGAAGAAATCTTTAAATACTATGAAAGAGAAAATGATAAATTGACTACCCTTTTGAAAGCTAATAAATAACTTAGTGAAGGGGAGTGTTGAACTTATAATATACAATATACATACAGTATATAGTAAATATAAGTGATATCATTAGTTTACACTAACTAATGTAATAACGCTCAGTTACTTACTCGTCTCTCAACCAATCATAATAGTGGATGATTGAGTGTGAGATAATATATTGACATGAGAATATATTCAACATATTCTCATACTCATCTACCAATCATAATAGTGGATGATTGATGATGAGAACATATTCTGACATGAGAATATCCTAGAGATATTCTCATAAGATCATCCAATCATAATAGTGGAACTATTGATGATGTGAATATATGTTGACATGAGAATAGAAGACATATATACGTTATGGTTATCGACCTATCACATTGAAGATTGATAATGTGATGAGTCAGTCAATATAATTGATGAGTCAAGTGCTGCGCAAAGCTATGCATTGCTGTATAATAGCTGTGCATTGCTGTGGAATGACGCCTTTAGTATGAGTCAAATACCTTTGACTCATACTGATAAGACTCTTTGTACTTATTTGTAGTTTAGTAGTATATAAACTGTACTCTAGTAGCGTCAATCCTTATCCTATTATCCTCTCTACTGTCTACTGTTGAGCCCCAGCTCCAGTAAGCTCTTAACAACTCCACACCACACTCGGTAAGTAGTACATTCCATGTACTAGACTGCGCTGCTCGCTAGGGACTTGTTACCCCTAGTTTCAACAGCTGCTCCCTGCGCATAGTAGTCCGTTTAACGGGCGTTTTGGCATGGGTATGAAGGTGTACAAGTCTGACCCAGACGATGAAACTTTGAGGACGATGCCACAAAGATTATGTGTAGAGGGGTGCCTAGAAAAGGACAGAGCGATGTTGTACAGGACGTAATGGCCAGGTGGTGGTAGAACGGGAGATCGTCGCCTCTTACTTGGTATGTGTCATTTCGTATCCTCCAAAAACTTACTCTTATTATCCTATCTACAGATTCAATCTCTCTTCCAATCTACAAAATATGGTTCGTCCTTCACAATGAATACCAACGGCCTCTTAACTTCCGATTTACCAAAACATCAAGACGTTACCGAGTATGTAGAGTTTGTCTCGTACTTTGGTGACGTTGATGATGATGATCCCTATCATAGTATCAATACAGACGCTTCCTCTCTGACGAAGAAGACAAAGATGTCAACTTTCCCAGTGATAAGGAAGACAAGTCCGATATGGATGATGACGATTATCCCCTCAGTTGCTGCGTCCTCTGTCTCCCCAGCTCTGTTCATCCTCTTTGCTCTTGCACGAAATATGTGCTCCCTCTCTAATCCATTCGATTGTGCTGACCAGCTGTGTTCCACGACCATCCTGCCTCAATCGTACCCCACACGAAACCCCTCTATGTTCACCTGTGAACCTCTACACCCCTTCATGCCAAATCCTGCCCCATGATGGCCCTTACAACTGCGCGAGGACCCTCTTTACCCTTCCTTGACCCTTTACACCTCACCATGCCCAATTCCACCCACTGGCACCTTTTACAACAAAGCGAAAGCGTCAACACCTGCCCGTGACTCTCCCTTCATACCCAATCCCACTCACCAGAACCTCTTCTAACCATGCGTAACCCATTTACGCTTACCCTCTCCCTCTACTATTGTTTCCAAAAAAGGAGAGGCTCACTGGCCAACCCTACCCGGTGCGCCTCATGCAGCTAAAACACTCGTCTCTCTGCCGACTATTTCTGCACGTTTGAACGAGACGAGTTGCATGACCAACACAAGCTTGCCGTGACTCACGCTGTTAACTCACTCACTCGCCCTCCTGCCGACTGGAATAGCTCGTAATCGACGCTTCACCCAAAGGCTCGGAGATGCCGTTTTTGGTCATCGTCTAGCTCTTTCCTCAACAACCTAAAGGTTGCTTAACGCGTTCCTTGTTTCAGATTCTTTACTCCAGCACTGCATCTTGCAGCTGTCTTTTAACAAGACGGCTGGATCCGAGACTCATTGCATGACGTGGCGGGACACCACACATTTGCGCTCGCCATTCAAACTGCTCCTGGTGGCTGGTGCCCCCAGCATGTTGGGCTGGCCAACATTCAGAATTGACATGACCTAAATCGCGGCGAGGCCCGAGATGAGACCTCCTCCAGCTCGATGCACTTCTCTAATGGTGAGACCCGACATATGGGTGGAATTCCTAGTTACACATCTATCCAGAACTCATGATGACCGGCATCTTCCTCTAGGCAAAAAGCCCGACCCGTTGTAACAACTCAAAAGAGGCTGTGTTGCGCACAACCCCCGAGTGTTTCGGCGTGTGCCGAATGAGTTCAGTGGACGGGGCAGTCGCACCCAACCTCGGCCGCACTGTCAGACGATGGAACTAAAGTGGTCGGGAGGAAAGAAGGTGTATAAAACTAAACTACGACACGTTTATATAATGTCTACCTCATGTACTACATGCGTCTGACGATCCGATGCGTCCGATGTCGGGTTTCGGGGTCCGCAGTGTCGGAGGTCGGAGCCCGCCATGTGTCGGGTTTGAGCACTGAGTACAACGTAGCCGGTATCGGCACGTTACACCCGCTCACCAGTTTTGAATGTTGACATCACCGTCAACCTGCATCGGGTCGGTGGATGAACGAGGTGAAGTGTCGGAAGCGGAGTGTCCGAGTCAGAAGGGCAGCGGAAGTCCGTGATTGAATGAGACGGAATGTCGGCGTCGACGGAAGAGGCATCGGAGGTGAGACGTAGTGTCGATGGCGTCCGATTGTGCATAGGTAGTTGCAAGCAAGGGAGTCGGGGATGGCGATAGGGTTCAGGAAGTGTCGGAGGTCTCAGTGGCAGTTGGCGTGCTGCGGATGTTGTCAGGATGTGGAGGAGGGGCGTGTCGAGGTGCAGATAGCAGATGGCGTGTCGGCGGATGTCGTCGTAGGCGGTAGAAAGTGTTGGCGAGGTGGGGCGCTACTTCCCGCGATCACGGTCATCCCAGTAATCCGAATCAATAGCACGGACCCCTGTAAGGCTGCTATGATGTTTCCTGAGACGCTGTCGGCGCAATACGGTGTTAAAGAGTGGTGTCGGAGTCGGTAGTGCTAGTCAAATGATAAAGGGCCTAAGGTGAGTCCTGCATTGTGCGTACTGATATCCGTTATCCTGATTCTGTTCCAACATCCCCCACACTCTGTTAACACTTCGGGCTGGCTTGATAAGGGTTTTGGAGCTGAGGTGATGCCGATGGTGATGAGACATGGGTTGAGGGTCCGATTGAGCGTGAACTTGGCCGTTTTGAACGAATATGGCTACGCCGTATCCTGTTAGGAGGTTATCCGCACACAACCACTAAGACACTCGATGATGGGGATGAGAACTTGGATTGCGTCTATGGACAACAGAAACAATCGTAAGACTAAGGAACTAACCCAACCCTCAACCCTTATATACCTATCCACCTGCGGCTGTGCCATCCCTATCCCGCGGATCGCTGACCTAATCCCCTTGATACGCGGCTTAATACCCTTTAGATCTTAACACTCGTAAATACGGTCCTTACACCATCTCCCTTTCAGGATTCTCGTCTCGAGAATCGGCCTTCTCTTCGTTATTTTCTTCGTCGTCTTCCCAATCAATTTCACTTTGATCCCTCCTCCAATTAGCCCATCTCCCAGTACTTTACACTCCCCCCCCAGTCCGATTAGACTCCGACAGACTCCTAGGACTCCTATAGGACTCCTATAGGACTCTGATCACTTTCTGATAAAATGTAAAAAAAGGTAAAATGGTAGGAAACATGTTTGGCTTTGTTTGTTTATGTTTGTTTATATTAGGCATCTTAACTTGCAAAAGAAATCCAAAATCCTTAAAAATAGGGAACTATGTTTGGTATTGTTTATTTATGTTTATTTATATTAGGTATCTTTAACTTGCAGAATAAATTCAAAAAAATACTGAAAAAATGCGGAAAATCCATGTGATCCAGGTTATATAAGAATTATAAAACCAAACAATGGCAAACTTGACATATTTGCAAAATACTTTTCAGATGCAAGTGTGATCTTGAAAAATGCACACAAGGTCATGCAAGAATTAGGACACAAATCTGAGCCAAATTCTAGGTAAATGTAAAGGAATGTATCACCACTCCATGTGACCACCTGCAAAGCCATAGTTGAACCCAACACAATTTGGGTGTGTCTGGCTGGTGATGATGAGTCAATGTAGTATGTGTGATCAGTTAGAAAGGGCTGGCAGTGGTGAAAGTCAGTTTCAGTAATGTGACTTGAGTGGTGAGTAGCTGCTGAGGTCAAGGACATTGGCAACATGCACATGATGGCAGTGGCTGCTGGAGGTGCAGTGCAGAGTGCCAGTTGAAGTGATGATCTAGTTTTAGTTCCACAATCCCACATGTTTGTTGCCAGCAACAACCAATGACTCACCACCAATCACCTATGATTGTCAATTTGTCATAGGTATGTAAATATGAGGGATTTGTGATTATGTATGTATTGAAGTCAAGGGGTGAAAGCAGGTGGAGATGAGTTCTTGGTTATTTGGTCGGATGGTATGGCACAGTGAGCTGTGGTTGTTAGAAGCATATTAATAATTGTCTGACTGTCTGACTATCTGACAGGCACTGACAGATGCTAACACACTAATTGTCTGGTTGTCTGACTATCTAATAGGCACTGACAGATGCTGACACACAGATTATCTGACTGTCTGACAGACAGTGTTTCATAAGTTGTCTGACTTGTCTTCAGACTATCTAACCATCTGAGCAGTGAGAGACACTTAAGCATCAGATAACATCAGACAAGTCTGTGATCAGACTTTTGCTGTGTTAGCTGATGTACTAAGCTTCCACACTAGAAGCATACGGTGGCAAAGTTAACTCAGCAATGGTTAACTCAAATACTAAGAGAACAGTGATGATAGAAATTGAACAGAGTGTGGACAATGATAGATAATTTGATGATGAGTAAGTAGAGATACATAAGTGGGTCTGTCACTTCCAAAACTAATCAGGCATGCATAATGTGGGAGTCAATACTATTAGTAACAGAATGGTGGCTCAGTGACATGTAATAGGCTAGTATCAACTTCAAGTTCCAATCACAGTGGCAGTGACATCTGGCACCTGTGACCTGCCACACTGAGTGCCCTACTATGGATCATTATCAGCTACCTCCAATCACAGGTACTATTAGTAATTTGAAGTTAAGTACAGTGCCTAGGCCAATATCAGTCAGTCTCACCTTTACTAGTACTATAACTTTACGGTTGTCCATGCTCTGTTCCAGAATTGCCTCAAACCTAAGACTATGATATTCTATTGTTTTACCTAATATGTTTGAAGTTTCTCTGACCCCACACCCCCAGTGGTTCAATTGTCTTATCAACATAACCAGGGGCCCTTGTACAAAGTCACAAGATGTTTTGGCAACCTATCAATTTTCTCTCCATTATATCTGAAGAATAAATTACAAATATCTTGGGTTTGGCTCTGTTCTAGAGCATGATTCTTGCACCATCTTGATCACATGATTTTTCCAGATTTTTCAAGATTTTTAGCAGCCTTTCAATTTTTCAACATGAAGTGTTTAAAACAGTATTTTGCAAATATCTTGAGTTTGGCATTGTTTGGCATGTTAATTTCCACACTAATCTGATCGCATGATTTTTCCAGATTTTTCAAGATTTTTGGCAGCCATTCAATTTTTTAACATGAAGCGTTTAAAACAGTATTTTGCAAATAACTTGAGTTTGGCATTGTTTGGCATGTTCATTTACACACTGGTCTGATTACATGATTTTTCTGCATTTTTCACATTTTTTTTTCCAAATTTTCCCACGGTCACACAGTACTCTTGGCAAATGGTAGTATTACAAATGAGACTACAAAGACTACATTAAAAAGCGCAGAATTGTCGGAGTCCTATAGGAATAGTCCTATTAGAGTCCTATGTCCTATTCGAGTCCGTCGGAAGGCTTCCTATTCATCCGATACCAGTCCGATTGAAAAATGTAGTGTTAAAAAATTTGTAATGTTAATGTAATCTTATTTGTAATAAATTCCGATGTGACTCCTATAGGACTCCTCGGACTCCGATCGGACTCCGATCGGAATAGGGGGGGGACAGTAAAGACCTCCCCATCTCCGTTGCATGTTTTCCAAATATTCCTTATCGAATTTCCCATCCTCCCATCCAAACAATTGCTTTGGCACGCTAGTAGTTGTATAATTTTGATACGCCCTGAATTGCAAGGTCTCCCCTTCGGGTATCTGTCGCGGAGCGCTGGGTTTCTTTTTATGAAACTGAGCTACCTTTTTACTAGCGTGTTCTAAGTTGTCTACCGGCTCCCACGTCGCCTCCTCATGAGGGTATCCTTTCCACTTTACCAAGTACTCCAACCGTCCTTTACCCCCCCTCTGTCGACTATCAACTACCTCTTCCACCTCAAACTCCGTATCTCCCTTCATGTTCTCCTCTTCCTTACGTCGTTTATCCCATTCCTTCTCTCCCGCTTGTTGTTTCGGAAACTGAGCGGGCACGTAGGGTTTCAACCATATCTCGTTGAATACGTTGTAAACTTTCCATGCCCCTGGTATCCGAATTCGGTATGCTGACGCTCCCACCTTCTCGATAACCTCATAAGGTCCTACGAACTTTCCTCCTAACTTTTTTGTGGTTCGTAGGGTTGGAAGATTCTGCGTACTCAGATATACCTTCTGCCCCTTTTTATACTCTCGCAAAGGTTGCTTTTTCACGTCGTATTGTTTTTTCATACTCTCCGCCGCTCGATTCAACCCTTCCTTCGCCTTTTTACACGCCTCCGTTAGCCGTTCAATCCATTCGTCCACCGCCACTACTTTCCTTTCAATCGTCGGTTCTACTCCCTTTCGTGGATGTCGTCCGTTGTTCAAAAAGAAAGGAGAGAATCCAGTTGCGGAATGAACTCGATCGTTATGACAGAATTGAGCCACCGCTAGCCAGTCGCTCCAATCATTTTGTTGATGATTCACGAACATAGTGAGGAATTCCTTTACTTCTTGGTTTACTCTCTCCGTCTGTCCGTCCGTCTGTGGATGATAGGCCGTGGATGGATTGGCTTTTATCTTCAACACCTTGTATAATTCCTTCATGAACCTCGATACGAATTGCGGCCCTCGATCACTGATTACCTTCTCTGGTATCCCGTGTTCCCTGAATACATGGTCTCTGAATAACGTCGCCGTTCCTTGACTGGTCAATGTGGTATTCGTTGGTAGGAAGAACGCCTTTTTTGTAAAGCGATCGACGATCACCAAGACCGCATCATACCCTTTCGATTCAGGTAAAGGACCAATCATATCTATGGATATTATTCGCCACGGTCCTTCAGGAATTTCGTTTGGGTTCAAGGGAGCCACTCTTTTCTGTCTATCTGGTTTGACCGTTTGACAGACTCGACATCCTTTCACATATCTTTCTACATCCTTCCTCAATCCCGGCCACCAATAGTTTCGTAGTATCAGCTCGATCGTTTTATCGACTCCTGAATGTCCCCACGAATGGTGGATAGCCATCACTTCTTCCCTTAACTTCTTTATCACCGGCACGTACACTCGTTCTCGCCACGTCACCATTCCGTTATTCTGCACCTTCCACCCTTCTTCGTTTTGTTCTATCGCATTCTTTATTTTCTCTTCCCATTGTCTTTTATTCGCCTTTTTTATTTGTATTTCTATCTCCTGTAACCCTCCGTCTTTATTTATCGTTCGTACGAACATTTCCTCTTTCAATACTACTGTTCCTTCATTATCCGTTTCCCCTTTGTCGAAATCAGCCCTCCTAGATAACGCATCTGCCTTTGTGTTGGTTTTACCCGGTCGATGTTTCAACGTGAAGTTATACTCCTGTAAATCTAACACCCATCGCGCTTGTCGTCGATTTATGTTCTGGGCCTTGCGGAAGTAGGTAAGGTTTTGATGGTCCGTCAAGATTTCGATGGTTTCTTCCGTTCCCTTCAAGTAGTGAGACCATTCGTATAACGCGTGCATTATTGCCAATAATTCTTTGTCATACACTTCGTAATTTCTCTCCGTTGGGTTTAACGATTTCGAAATAAATGCGATTGGTCGCCATGTTCCGTCCGGTTGTTGCTGGGATAGTACTGCTCCCATTGCGAAATCAGACGCGTCAGTTTCTACCCGATACTGTCCTTTGTCCGCCGGTATCGCTAGTACCACCTCTTCCCCTATCCTTATCTTCAACCCTTGGAACGCTTCTTCCTGCAATATCGTCCACATCCACTCCTCCTTTCCAGTCAGCTTCGTGAGGGCTTTGGCTATTTTCGAGAATCCTCGTACGAATCGTCGGTAAAAGTTGACAAAGCCTAAGAACTGTTGCACTTCTCTCTTGTTCTTAGGACGAGGCCAATCAAGTATCGCTTTCACCTTTGCTTTATCCATTCGTATTGAGTCATGTGATATAACCAATCCCAGAAATTCGATCGTGTCTTGGTCGAACCAACACTTGTCCGCTTTCAACGACAACTTGTAACGTTCCAGTTTTTCCAATATTCGTTCAACATGTTGTCGATGTTTTTCTTTATCGTCCGAAAATACAAGTATGTCGTCCATGTAAATTACCACCCATCCTTCCGCTATTTCTTCTCTAAACATATCGTTCATCATGGTCTGGAATGTCGCTGGGGAGTTCGTCAACCCAAAAAACATTACTAACAGTTCGAATAATCCCCTATTCGTTCTGAACGCCGCTTTCCATTCATCTCCTTCTTTTATCCTTACGTTATTGTACCCCCATCGTATGTCCATCTTAGAGAATATTCGAGCATGACTGAGACGATCGATCAGTTCCGAAATTAACGGGAGTGGATAGCGGTTCTTTATCGTCATCTCGTTTAATTTCCGATAATCCTGTACTGGTCTTAATTTCCCATCTTTTTTCTTTATAAAGAAGAAGGGTGATGCCATCGGGGATTTGCTCGATCGAATTCGTCCCGTATCTAAGTTCTCTTTCAGGAACTCATCCAACTGTACTTGTTCAGGTCTGCTGAGTGGATATATCTTGCAGTCCAGCGGTTTAGATCCCGGTATCAATTCAATGGCATGATCCCACGGACCGCGACTCGGCAACTCGTTGAACGTCTTCTTTTCAAAGACCTTTCGGTGACCCAAATAGTGAGCGGGGATCATCTCTTCCCACGTTTGGTTTATTTGATTCTCCGCTGCTATTCTAGTGGCCGTCGTTTTGTGCGCTCTCATCCACACTCCTTCATTTTCGTCTCTCATTACTGCCAACAACCGATCTCCTTCTTCCCATTCATGTCCACCGATCGCCTTATCTTCGCCGGTCTCCTCACCTTCAGTATCGTAATCGTCCTCGGCCACGTAGCAATGGCCTGGGCAATTTACCATCCGGAGTGAGTTTTCTTTCCAATTTACGCTTGGGTTATGGTATCTCAACCAGTCATGTCCCAAGAATACGTCGGTTTTTCCGAGCGTTGAAACGCCGAATTCGAACACCTCTTCGTGTGTTCCTATTCGTAATTTCAACTGTACCACTTCTTTTAACGTTCCTCCTAAGTTGGGTGTGCCGTCAGCGTTGAAGACGGGGATGGGTCAGTCTAGTCGTCGTGTATTAATTTTGTGTTTTTTTACAAACTCTTGATTTATACAAGACCCCGTGCATCCCGAGTCGATAAGGATATCCACCTTATTTCGTTCGTGTGTATCCAACATAGTCACCGTTCCTTCCATTACCATCTGGTTTTTCCCTTTCCCTTGTATGTGCTTCGGTTTCGTTTTTAAGTTATTGAGGCACCACAACGCGTCTTTTTCTGTCATTTTATTTATAGCTTTTACTGTTTCTCCGTTCGCCTCTTCATCTCGTGTCTGATGCACCCATTGTTTCAAACTTTCCACCGCTATTTTTTCTTCCTGATCCCACATCCTTCTCACCATCCATGGTCCTTGCCACGTTTTTAATTTCTTATTCGTTGCTCTTACGGGTTCGTTCCTCCATTTATGTTCGTGTCCTCTCAATTCATATAAGATGTCATCAATATTTAAATTCGAATCTTCGTATTTTACATCGAGAGGTTCCGTAACATATTTCTCAACCAGTGCCTTAGGAGGCACTTTCACTGGTTGTTCTGAAAACCCGTTTCCGTCGCCTGATCGGATTCATTCGTCTGGAATCCCATCAGCGCCGCTATTTCTATCTTCTCTTGTTCCGTTGCTTTATCGATCCTTTCCTTCCACGTTACTTCTCTCACTTCTTCTCTCTTCTTCCTTGGTGCCCAGCAGTCTCTTGACAGGTGTCCGATCTTTCCGCAGTTGAAGCATTGTCCCGGGCCTCTTCTTCTATCAATCATCATGGCATTCGGATCTGTTCCTGACCCTGTTGCCACCGGTTGGGGTCGTGCAATTTGCGTGGGAATTGCTACCGGTGTTTGCACAGCCTGCGGTGTCGTCGGCGGTGTTTGTGCCTGATAGGGTGTGTACCTCAGTCGGAATGTCGGTCTTTCTGCCCGAGTTATCCCATATAGCTTCTGTCCGTCTCTCCATGCTTTGTCTAACGCCGTCGCCCTATCATACCACATTTGCAGGTCTCCTGCTGTTGCTCCGTCTCCCGGCGCTCCATTCTCTACTATCTTGATTCCTAACGGTGGGTTCAATCCTCCTTTGAATTGGGCAATTAAGGCAATTTCATTAAAGTCCGTTAGTTGCGCCCAACTCTTGAAGTCAATGATGTAGTCTTCCACCGGTCGTTTCCCCTGTTTCAATTCTCGGAGATGTCTAATTGCTTCATCTCTTGTCTCCGTTGTCATGAAGAAGGCTAACGCTTTCGCTTCGAAGTCGTTCCAGTCATCAAATGGTGGTGCTCGTGTGAACGCTGCTATTCCCGGTTCCGCCGCTCTCGGTTCCACTATTATCGCTCCTAATGGGGACGCCACTGCCACCACTTCCGCTCTTGGTTCCACTCCTGTCCTCAATTGCGCCCATGTATATCGCGACGATTGTGGCTTCTCCGTCATCTCTTGTACGAAGTCCATAAATTCTTGTAATTTCACTCCCGCCCAATTCTCCGCTCTGTTGGCCGTCCCTCCTTTGATCCTTTGTAGTGCTATAGCTATCATTTGGCTGTTGTTGAGTACTTCCGTCAATGAGAAGTACGCCCTCATCGATCTCAGCCAATGCGCTATCTTCTCCGGCTTCCCTTCGTACGCTTCGGGTGGATCTATCTTCATTTGGGGTCTGGGGGGACGGGGTGGGTCTCTGAACACCTCTCTAATCTCTCCTATGGCCGCCGCTACTCTCGTACCCGCTTCTCTCTGTGCCGGCTCTGTCATCGTCGTCCATAAGGTTCGTACTGGTGCAGATGAGAAGGCTCCTATCAATGCTACCAGTAGTCCTAGGCACGCCGTGATCAACGCTTCCATCGGTGTGTAAGGCATCTCTTCTTATCTTCACAGGGACACAGGGAGTTCTGAATACTGTGTGTTTGGTTTTTAGCTCGTCTTCTCCTATGGATCGAATAGGTACGCCTAAACTCGAACGTATCGTAGTTTTACCGGGACTACAACTCTGAGTTTAGAGTAATCCCAGCCCTGTCTCGTTAACCCTCGAGTCCGGGTTTATCAAGCGGTGGTGGATACGCGCGATGTGCAGCGTGAGGAGGTAGATGTATCTGGAGTAGGCTACTAGCGCTATCAAGCGCAGCAGTCGTCGAATTTCGTATCTGTCCGTCGTGGGCAACGACGAGCAGGCGAGTGTGGTAGTGTAAAGTAGTCTTACGATTATGTTAGGAGGTTATCCGCACACAACCACTAAGACACTTGATGATGGGGATGAGAACTTGGATTGCGTCTATGGACAACAGAAACAATCGTAAGACTAAGGAACTAACCCAACCCTCAACCCTTATATACCTATCCACCTGCGGCTGTGCCATCCCTATCCCGCGGATCGCTGACCTAATCCCCTTGATACGCGGCTTAATACCCTTTAGATCTTAACACTTGTAAATACGGTCCTTACATATCCTGATCCTGGGTAGAAAAGAAAAAAAAGGCTGAAAAAAAAAGAATTGCGACTCGCGGGTGTCGGCGGAACGGTGGTAGAGTGAGCCGAGGTGCTGGCAGTGTCCGAAAGGCATAGGAGCGGCGGCGGACGGCTGTGGCAAGTGCAAGAGCGAATGAGCGGTGTAACGGATGGAATCCTGTTACAGTGTGCAGCATGCTCTGAAGCCTTCTGAAGATGTCCTCCACCATCCACCTTTGATCCGCTTTCCGTCTGCTTCTGTCCGCTTTCGATCCGCTTCGATCTGCTCCGCTCCGACGTGCGGGAATTCGTCGGAGTACGTCGGATGTGCGGGAATATGTCAGATTATGTCGGACCACAAGTGCATGGTAAGCGCATGGTAGTTACTATAAGTACATGTCACATGTAGTTGTATACGATAGCTACGAACGAGAATCGGAGTCCCCTTCCCCTCAGATCAGCCTTAGCTTAAGTCTGTGCACTATTGTGCATGGCACCTGCAGTGCTGGGTACAACCCAGAGCACATTGCAGTTGTTACAACTGGAGCCCACCGCTCGGTCCAGCCTTTGGCCGCACTCAAGAAACCCTCGTTTTTCATTCACAAACAGCCCCGGAGGCGCTCATTCTACCTGGACGGCCCCACTGGCTCATTCCTATTCGCCGATACACCTACTGGTCACGCCAAAGTGCACTGCCACTGCATTTCAGCCCGCCAAGCACGCCGCATGACATCTACAGCCTTCCACAGCTTTATCGGATCCCATCTGGCCCTTACTTCCGCGTCCCAGCCTCCAGACATGCACAATGCCGCTCACTGCTGCTACTTGCATCCGCTGAACCTGAACCGCCAGCCACGTCGTGCCCCAACTGCTCCGCCAAGTCGCCACTCGATGCCTACAGCCATCTGCAGTCTTATCGGATCCCATCTGATACATTGAAGTCCGCCGAGCCCACCGCACGACATCTACACACTACCAAGGCCCTATCAGACCACAATCGGACTCCGTCGGGCCCCAGCCTCTGTATTCCAGCTCTCCGAGACACGTACAGTGCTACGCTAGCTGCTATCCGCCTCAGCAGCCCTGATCTACCAGCCCACACCCCGTCCAAGTGCTCGCACCCCGCCGTTCAATTCCCGCAGCCCTACCATGCCTTATCGGATCCCATTGGTCGCCATCGCAGCCCATCCAGCGACGCCTTGCAGCACGTGCCCACCTCATGCATCAGACACTATCGGAGCACGTTCCAGCCCTTTATTCCACGCCAACCTCACCCTTCATTATTCAGACGACATTCCCTGCTTCATCAACACGTGTAGACCACGCTCCCGCCCGCTGAAACACTGCAATGTGCTCTGGGTTGTACTACCCAGCACTGCAGGTGCCATGCACAATAGTGCACAGACTTAAGCTAAGGCTGATCTGAGGGGAAGGGGACTCCGATTCTCGTTTGTAGCTATTGTATACAACTACATGTGACATGTACTTATAGTAACTACCATGCGCTTACCATGCACTTGTGGTCCGACATAATCCGACATATTCCCACACATCCGACGTACTCCGACGAATTCCCGCACATCGGAGCGGAGCAGATCGAAGCAGATCGAAAGCGGACGGAAGCAGACGGAAAGCGGATCAAAGGTGGATGGTGGAGGACATCTTCAGAAGGCTTCAGAGCATGCTGCACACTGTAACAGGATTCCATCCGTTACACCGTGCATTTGCCCCAGCCTTCTGGTGATGAGCGTCGCACGGCTTTCGGCGACGATGAGTAATGTCTGCTGACAAATCGACTCTCTTTGTCTCAAGACCGACACCGGGGTTCAGATTGCAGTGCCTGCTACATTGCCCTTGCCTTCCCTTAAGCTCGTAGCGCATGCAGCGGTTCGACCTTGAGTGTATCACCTGACTCCCCAACTCGGAGTGTCTTCTTGCTGGAATTTCAGGGTCCGTGGTGTTGGAATATGATGTTAGCAGTTGAAGGTACCTGAATACCAAGCGTTGTATGTTATTTTCAGTCATTCCTAATACAATCTCCACACAGTTGCTGAGCATACATATATTATTGCATTTCTTAATATATATCATGGACATTGTAAGGCAGTGTACAAGTGAATGTGGCCTCGGACCATGCCACGCAATGTGGTGGCCCACGTCTCAAGTTTACATTGCTCATTCGTTGAGGCTGGGCCGGGTTGCCGTTTCGTGCAATCTTCACTTCCGCTGCCTTCGGACTCTCGGGAGGTGCTGTGGTTTGATCTTATTAGTCCGGTTACTCACATGCGCAGTGTACTATTATTCAATTTTAAAAACCTGTCAGCATTATGCATACCTGGATGCTGCATGAGTGATTATGGCTGGTTGCTTGCAAGCATGTGGTGTGTTACTTGTTGAATGGGCTACAAAGACTCGTGTTGGGATGTTAGTGCATATATTCTGTTGCATACTAATTATTTTCAAGGTCAAGTTATTCCTGACTTAATTTAAAGCCTGAAACCAAATCATTCATGTCTATTCATGTCAGAGATGGTCATAATGGCAGGATGCATGTGATGGAAACCAGAAAGAAGAAACTGTAATTGTGTAAATCAATAGAAGCCACAAAGCATGTGGACAGGAGGGTAGCTAGGACCAGCATCATGTGTATGTATGGCATGTTACAAGTGCTACCCTGAATTTAGATTGGATTCTGGTATTGTAAGTGAAGTACATACCATCAAATGTAGATCATAACCTGTTTGTACAGAAATTCAGCCAATTCTTCATGACCACATTGCACAGACTCAGAAGTAATATGAGTCTTCAGTTTCTGCACATAGTCATGTTTCCTGAATTGTTCTAAAGCCTCCATGATTGATTGCAAATATGGCCTCTTTATCCAAAATGACAGCTTGGCAATGATGTTAATTGCTTAGAAGTATTAGCATAAGTGCAGCATAGTGAATAAGATGGAATTAAATTACCAACTACCACTTGGCATGCTGTAGGCTTATTGTGGTAATGTTAATACTTTTAAAAGGGGAAAGGGAAACTCATACAGTTGCTGAAAAATTCTCTGGTTGATCTCCAAACAGGGAGAAAAGTTCAGGCTGACCATGACTATTAGAAGGGAAACTTCCTAGCAAAATTGGACTTACACACTAGCATGCAAATTAATATCAAGATTCATATCTTCCACAATCTTATCACTCACCTGCAAAGTCAGGATGGTCATAAGAATTGATAGAATGTTCCAGGAGACAATATGCCCACAATCTATAGGTAATAATAACATCAGGAAAAAATGGACAAGCTGCATTCTCACTTGCTGTATTCATATATTTATTTGAGATTGAGACTTGGAGAAAAATGCAATGTCACTCACAGCCTGATAGTTATAGGAGAAGATGTAGTGAGGTAGGCTTTAAGAAAAATAGTGACACCCACTTGCTGTTGGTTACAAGAGAAAATGTAATGTGACTGGCATTCAGAAGGATGTACACTGCCACTCACTGCCTGTTGGTCATAGGTGGTGTGATAAGACTGCTGTTCAAAATATCACTTACTTCCTGAGTTCATTTGGCAAGGTAATAAGACTTCCTTGGAGAAAATGTGCAATATGCAATGTTACCCACTTCCTGTTGATGAGAGATGTGGTGAGAATCTTTCAGGAAATTCAAATGTTATTCACAATCTGTGAGTCATAGGAGAATATATATATGTTGAGGCTACCTTTCAGAAATTGCAATGTGACTCACAAACTATTAGCCATAAGAATGTATGATGAGCTGCAATTTAGAAATGTGTTTTGTCACTCACTTGCTGTAGGAGAATATGTGATGAGATGATTGACTTTCAGAAAATTACCATGTCACCCACTTGCTGTTGGTTATAGGAGAAGGAGAAGATACAATAAGACTGGCTTTGAAAAAGAATGATAACACTCACTCGCTGTTCATTGTGTATGAAAAAGTAATGTGGCTTTTAAATTCAAGTAAATATGTAATGTCACTCACTTGCTGTTCATTACATGAGTGGTGGGATGAAACTGCTGGTCAGACTCAAATGTGCAATGTACTTACTTGCTGTTGATCATGGAAGAAGCTGTGATGAGTCTCCCTTGAGAAAGACTGTGACATCACTCACTATCTGTTCATCATGTAATGAGAGTAGCTTTCAGATAATGTACAATATTGCTCACTTGCTGCCAATTTTAAGAGAAAATGTGATGAGAGTGTCTCACATGAATGTAATGTTACTACTCACTCGCTGTTGATCAAAGATAAGAAAAGATATGATCAGATTGCATTGCATAGGCTGTGGTATCACTCACTGCTCTCTGTGGGTTATAGAATGCATTTGTGATTATACTGCATTTCAAAAATGTGTAATACTAATCACATACTCGCTAAGTTGGCCACAGAGAATGTGATGACATTGCCTTTCAGAAATATGTACAATATTACTCACTCGCTGTCAGTCATATGTACAAGCAGATGTCATAAGACTGCTTTCAGAAGAATGTGTAGAATTACTCACTTCCTGTTAGGAAATATGATAACATTGAAACACCATATGATGTACAACATATAATCACTTACTCGCTGTCATTTGTCATACATATAAGGTAATGTGATTGGAGTGCATTTTGGAGAAATTACAATGCCACTCACTCTCTATTGGTCATAGATAACTGGACAGTATTGAACACTGAGTAATGTCACTCACTCCCTGTTGGTCATAAGGATGTAATGTCATTGTTTTTCAGAAAACATTGAAATTGAACTTACAAACTGTTCACAAGCATTTGGGCATGACATGTTCAAGTGGGTGAATTACAAAACAAGGAGTCATATCACTCACTCTCTGTTGCTCATAAGATGTGGTTAAATCCAGATGATGGTGAATCTGAGTATCACTCACATACTATTGACCATAAAGTTATGATGAGAATTGCAGAAAATGGATGTCGTTTACTTTCTGTTGACCATGATGTAAGTTACTTCATGAAATCTCAAGCATACTTACTTTTTGCTAATTGGATGGGATCAAACTACCTGGAAAAGTGAATAACAGCCTCCTACATTCTGCAAAGTTGTTAGTTCTCTGAAAAAATACAGTACCTCATAACCCACATCCTGTAGGTGTGAATGAGATTCATAGAGTCAGTTGGTTGACAATATCTCTCACTCTCTGTTGATGAAGAAGTGAGACTGCCCAGCAGGAAATAACATAATGTCACACACATCCTATTTTATGCAGTGAGACATATGGACTATGTGATGCTTAAATATATGTGTAGACTCACTGCCTGTTTGTCAAAGAATTATTATGTGATGAGATTTCTGGGCAGAAAAAGGGTCCAATAAAGTTACTGACAAACTGCATGCAACAAAATGAGAGTGATAAGACAGTCTGGCTCTTAAATCTCACAAACTTTGATCACAGAAAGAGGTGATGAGACCTTATAATGGGGGAAGAGTCATTTACTCACTTCCTGTTATGCCAACTTGATGTGATAAACATATTGCAAAAAAATGCATAATCACTCACTCTCTAAATGTAAGTACTATGTGATAAGTTTACCTGGCTGAAGACTGGGCAGTGCTACTCACTTCCTGTTGACCATGGGATAGAATGTCATGCATCTGCCTGGCAGAAAAAATGCAGTGCTACTGACACCCTGGTTGTCAAAGGTGAGATATGATAAGACTGTCTGTTAAAAATAGCCCTACATCCTGGTGATTATTAAGTAAGATCTAATAAACCATGAAACAGAATGCATCCAGGCATCACTCACTGCCTGTTATTATGGGATGAAAGTCACAAATAAAGTTCAAAAACAGGAACTGCCACTCACTTCCTATATTAAATGTCATTTAAGGTTTCTTTAGATAAAAGTACAATACTACCAACTTTCTGTGTTCATAGTACAGATCAGATGTAAGAATATGACAGTGTTGCTCACCTTCTGTAAGCAGGTGTGGCAAGGTGTGACTCCATGGTTCAAAGAAAGGATGCTGCACCACTCACTGCCTGTTGATTATAGGATGGAATGTGACAAGACTGTTATAAAGGTAACTTCACCCACTTTCTATTGATTATTCAATGAAGCATGAAAATGCCTTCCACATGTTGGAGTAAGATATCACTAACATCCTGTTGATCATGTGACAAAACTGTTGAGCAGCAGACTAAAGCATCACTCACAAACTGTTGCCATGAGAAAGATGCCAAAACCATAACCAGTCCAATAGTGACTATGTACTTACCCACTGTCACCCATATCATCAGACTTGATCACAGAAAAGTGTGGTAATATAACTCACTTGTATCTCATCCTGTTGTTTAGCAGGCATATAGACATGGCTGATCAGACCACAATAAAGGAAATGTAGTTTCACTTGCATCCTGCTGCATATTGTTGCAAGCATTGATTATTTCATATGTAATACCTACCTGTCTGGTCACCTGTCATTCAATTCAATTTTCTCTTCCTGATATGCAGCATTAGAGAAATACAACACCCAAAAGTGTGGAAATTTTGTGAGAACCATGACAACAACATCATCCCATGAACAATTGTCAGCCAAAACATGTCTGAAAACAGTTAAGTTTTTAAAGTAATATTTAGATCTGAATCATGTGATCCTCACTGAAGTGCAGATTTAACACAGAGATCAAGGTTATTCTTCTGTGTTGAGACAAACAGTTGATGGATACTGTTATCATCTATTGCATCAGCTGTCTTCTGGGTTAATTCAGGACAGTTCTTCTCTGGTAGATCCAGATCTATGAAATTACTGTACATATCTCTGCTTCCAAAAAAGAGTTTTCCAATGCTCTTACCTTCTAATCTGACATATGCCTTGGGAGGATATTTAGCATGCAAGACTTTAGGAAGGTAGACTGTCTGAAAAATGCTTTCAGCTTTCTCCCTGGCCATTTTCCACTTATCATCATTCTCAATGTCTGGCAAGTTTGCATATTCATTGATGATTTGACCATCAAATTTGGTAAAGATGGTCACCAAAGGAACTGCAGAAAAGGCATTTAACAGTCAGTACAAGGTAAATTTTGCACATGTTTTAAATATTCAGAAAAGTTAAAACCAATCATGATGTGTATGTATTTATAAACATTCTGAGAGATGAATCTCTTACCTTTGCCTCTCCCTTTATCAAAGAACTCAAGTTCTGCAGGTTGTATGGGACGAGGATCATCCATGGGTATGCAGTACCTGGAAGGGGCTTGCTGATCAGTCAGTTGTGTAAGATTGGAAATATGTACCAAATTGCATGCAACTGGTTTTTCAGTTCAGCTTCTGTGGATCTCTTTTCAATGAACTCCCAAGCAACCTCCAATTCCTCAATTGCACCAGCTTCAAAACCCTGAGAGTCATGGAAGATAAAATTACTTCCAGGGTAAGTAATCTGATGTTCAATATTATGCAGGCCTCTCTATCATCATTGCATATCAAAAACTCCTACATTATCATTTTACCCACCTCAATTGATGGTATTAAATGAATGCTTGAACATGGTAGCTGGTCACCTGCAAGAAACCAAATGTTTAGAGAATGGACAAAGTTCAGCTTGTCTTACCATTCATGTCATATATGATGGGCTCTGTTTCTTTGCCTACACCACAAACCTTCTCAAGGATGGTTGTCTTGCCAGCATTAGCCCTCCCTATGACAAGAACACGAAAATGTGTACATCTGTATCTTTCCCTGAGCACTACTATTTTTGCCCCACTGTCATTATCTAATAGTATGAACTGATGAGAATTTGACAAAGCCAGATAATTTTGCATACTCAGTGGAGGTGCATCAGCAGCATCTGCCATCACTAGTAATACTTTGTCCAAGTCTCCTAGAACACTAGAGGCTTTTATTGGTGGGGTAGCACAAAGTAGACGGTGTTATAGCCGGGTTTGAGAGACCGATCAGCCCGGATGGTGTTAGATGGCAAAATAATGAATAGTACGAGGGCGTGAGGGCGCTGGATGGCAGGGCGAGCGACAGAAATAACCGGTTATGATGGGAAGCTCCCAGATTCATGACCAAATATTTGGATGTTCTATATTTGGGAAGACCAGACTCCCGCGCCCTTTGGTCGTTGTCAAATTTACGCAACGCATACGGAGCTCACGGAACTCCTAGAAAAAACGAATTGTCCATGCCAATTCTGCGTTATTCGGGCTTTCTCGCTTATTCCACTTTGATATTCCACGTTGTCCCCCGAAGACAACAGAAGACGGGATTATCTCACGTCGAAGAAAGAATCGAACGTGACGTTGACAAGCCTACCTTGTGCTTGTTATCGTCATGTATGCTATGAACATGCGACGATTGAAGACGATGGTGATGCCGTTTTTATTTCATTTTATCTTTAAGACAAGCTGATGATGTTTAGATGCAGATCAGCAGCAATATAAAATTGCGCTCACCAAGATGCGTAAAGTAATTCACCTCTGGATGACGATTCCTGCCTACGGCTTAGCAAAATAACGGGTCCAACATTTTCGCTAGGAAGAAACAGGGCGCCGACCTTCCTTTCCATTTTGGTTCATTGACGTATCATTGCATACTGTTACGTCTCCGAGCTGTGTTAGCCCCATGATTGGTGGACTCGCATCGTTCCAGGTGAGGTTCCATGTTGCACTGTCCATTTAAGACCATGTTGATTCAACTAGGTTGGTGCGACAAGTGAAATGAATTATAGGCGGTGTGATGCTCATGCGGTCCGTTCCTATTCAATTGGCCCTGAAAAACGAAAACTCGTACGAGGAGCCAAATTCGACAGTAAATGATACACGGGTCGTTCCCAAGCAAGCGTCGCTTTTAACTGGTGCTGGTTTCAACAAGGGATATGTAGACCTTCTTTCACGTCCGATCGAACGGCAACTCTGCCGATTATGACAACTGCTAGAACGCGGCACGTAATTCAATTACACCTAATTTTCTCGATATTAACCCTGTTTCTTCGTATAGGTGAAGCGGAGCGACAAGTCATTAAGGACATGGACGAGGCGCTCCCGAATTAAAGATCACTGGCCAATTCATTGATAACACAGAACGCAAAAAGGACTTGTTGCCCGCGAAGCCAATGTCGTTCGCTCATTACCCAAAGCTGTGGACGAACTAGCTAGATTTTCAAATTAGATTACTTATTCGTGCTACACCATGATCTAGGGCCAAACTCTGCCTCAAACTAAATGTATTTTTTGTCACTAAAAAACCAACATTTATTTACATGAGCCTGTTATCATGACATCATGTGCCTTAAGTAACTCGGCCATAAATAAGACCCGACTTCCATCACACTCTCATCGCCGGGGTCCATTGCCAATCCCAACCGGGACGGCTGATAGATTGTAATACTTCGCGACGCTGTCCTGAACGTGTCGCATGTATTTTCGGCGTTTACGCGGAAGATTAGGTTTGACATATCACATATCAGCAAGACACGTGCTGACCGCATGGCTAGAGATTCTGGCCTGCTGGATCGACTTTACAGCTGGGCCGTGATGCGTCTTCGTCATGCGCGACGAAATGAGGGTTCTCTTTTATGCCATTCTGTTCGTGATTTATGTAAGGTGCTGCCAGTGGTGTGGATGTTCATGGCGTCTGTTTGGCCTTATTGACGCGTTCTAACTTCTGGTCAGCGTCAGCGTCAGTCCGCACTTGACTTGTTTTGAGGCTTTTGACACCCTCCATTCCAGCGTCTTTCTCATGATGGCTAATAAGGCTTCTGTGTCAGCAAGGCTGTGGAAGGCAAAGACCCCGATAACACCGCAACATATATTTGGAAACGGAATGTTTCTTGACAGGCAACCTGCACCATGAGCTGTAATTTCGGTGAAAGCGTCAGTCCCGTCGCTGCGATCCAAGCGATCCTACATGACTACCCCTTCTCTGCAAGCATCCTTCGAGAACTGTTGCAGAACTCGGATGATGCAAAGGCTACAAAGCAGGTTTGTGTTGCGTCACTCAGAAAGCAGATGTTAACAAAGGCATAGATTTTTGTTCTCGACATGGGGAAAGACCCTGCGTTATTGGCGTACAATAATTCTCAGTTTCAAGAAGTAGATTGGGAAGCTATCCAAACCATCCATACGTCGGCCAAAAGAGCAGATACCTCGTGAATTTATCCATTTCCGCAATCAATCACTGCTGACATCTTCTTTAGTAAAATTGGAAAATACGGCGTAGGCTTTAGAGCTTGTTATCACGTACGTTGATCCATCTTGAGCCTCATTATGGACACTGAAGCGCATATAGATCACAGATGGACCTCAAGTTCTTTCTGGGTCGTCGTTTGCCATTCTTGATCCCCTCCATTCTGGCGGCATGAAAATTAACTACAATGAATTCAAAAAATCAGACCATCGCAAATGTTTTGATTTTTTCTCCAACATGTCTACATCTTCTTCTTTTGGCGGCACGGTCATCAGATTACCACTTCGGTCGAGGCCGAGCGAACTAAGCCAACGCGTCGTACTCGCACAAGAGCTGGATAAGATGATCAGCGATTACATCAACGAAGAATTGGACATTTCTCTTCTATTCCTCGACAACCTCAGGATCATTGAAATTTGGAAGGTCCATGATGCAAGCAAGACGTGCTTAGCTACATGGAGCAAATCCGAGAGGAGGGCTGAACGTCAAAGCAAAGAATCTTCACTTTCCATTTACGACTCGGTCCTATCTGATGGTCATGCGAACTTCTCTTGGCGGATTATTCAGACCCAGAATGCGGAAGAAGAGGCCAAGTCTCGTCTCGCAGCGCAGGTTGGCGGCGACGCTGTAGATCTCATACTCAAAAAACACAAATTACGTCCTGACGTGCGCCTTGCTTATCCATTGATCACCAACGAGCACATCTCTGGTCGCCTCTTTACCTTTTTGCCACTCCCATCTATCACGGATTTCCCTGTCCATATACATGCGCTATTCGCATTAACTTCTTCAAGACAGAGCTTGCGCAACCCGAACGAGACTGGAACTGTAGCTGGATCCGACAACGAGTACGCATATGTCTCCATTTTGCCGCGATCGGGTGCTGAAGGCCTTCATTTAGTGTATTAATCAAATGGAACAGTCTGCTATTCGATTACTATATCCCTCAAGGTTGGGGTCGCCTTTTGAAAACATTGGCCGAAGACACTGTATGCAAGGATATTTTCAGTTCTTGGCCTCCGTACTGCTCGTCGATAACGTCTGGTGATGGCCTATACTGGCAAAATATTCTCCAGGCAACGTTGAAGTGTGCCATCCAGTCTGGTTTAACGATATGGCCGAAAGTAACAGAGACGGATACGACCACATATGTCGACTTGAAGTCATCCCTTGTCGTAGCTAGAGACAAAGTTCATTCGGATGTGCTTATCGCTTTGGCTCGGGTTGGTCTAACGTTGGTCCAAATGCCCGAAACCCATATGAAGTTCCTCGACGACTCTATAAGCAAGTTAACTCCACATGTCGCCCGGGACCAAATCGAGCGTCGTAGCTTGGGATTCAACAGTTTGTCTCAGAACCAAAGGAGGGTTTTATGCGAGTACTTTCTCTCTGAGAAGGACTTTAGCAGTATATATGGCCTTCCCCTCTTCCCCACCCTGGATGGATCGTATATATCCCTTGACAATAGGGACGCGACAAGTCGACGCTACATCGCCTTAACCACCGATGAAGTTGATGTGTTCAGAGTGTCAGCGGGCGATGCTATATCTCTAGATGAATTGCCACGCGAAGTGGCAGTGTTGGTACGGGAAAAAGGCACGACTCAGGCCAATATCGATCTGCTATCCCCGCAGTCTGCCGTTGCTTACTTGTCAAGTGAACCACCACCGCTCAGCGATCAGCGATTGACGAAGTTCTGGACGTGGTTGGAGAAATGGCAACAACGTGATCAAACAATGGGGCTCCTGAAATCCAACACCGTGCTTCATCTCGTCCCGACGTCGAAAGGCCCACAGCTTGTCTCTTCTCCTGCGTTTCCGGCTCCAGGTGTTCCACTGTTTGAGAAGCTAGGGCTTGCCTTTGTCAGCTCTGTACTTCCGAGTGCAGTAGTTCAATTTTTGAATAACCACGGGGTCGTCAAAGACACTGATGATATGAACCATTTTTTAGCGGCTATCAATTTGGCGACATTGCAGACTCTCGGCGATGACGAAGCAAAGTCGGTATTCGACCATATCTCCACTTGTTACAGGTCACTTTCTAGTGATAACTTGACCAAGTTGAAGAAGCTACCCGTTTTCCCTGTGCTGGTTCCATGCGCAAACTTGGTCTCTCCTAGCTTAGTGCCAAACACGAATGTGCAATCTCTGGTCAAATGCAATACCTCTGTAAAGTGGCGTACCATCGTCGGCCTTAGCGTCAAGGGAATCTCGCCTATGTCGCTTATTCCTTTGATGGACAACATAAACTTCCTCGACAAGTCTTCCTTTAGCAATCCGTCATGTTCTCTATTGCAGGCACTACAGCTACCGCTCCTCAGCGACGAAGATATATTGCTGCTTGCCCTTGGTCAATTCTCTTCACAGCCAAAGTCTCTTCGAGCCCTATTCGTCTCCTACGTCAGACAAAATCACAGATGGACCAATAGCGTTACGTCAGTCCTCCGGAAGACACAGTTTATTCACTCGTCAGACGGTACCTTGCGATCGCCAATCGAAGTTATTGATCCCAACTCGAGGCTTAAAAGTCTTTTTCTCCCCGCTTCGAGCGGCTCGCTTATCCCGACCATGGAGGATGATTACGATCGCGAGATAATCGATGATCTTCGGGACCTGGAGATGATGAAGGCATCTTGTCGTTAGATATAGTGCAAGAACGAATTTGGTACATCTCGGCAAATCACACGTCGCCTGAGGCACTAGTCGTTGCTCGATCCTTGCTTTCGCTCATGAATGATCCAAGTTTCGTTTGTGCCAGTTTTCCTATCGACCGCTCCTTGCGCTGGTTACCGACGGAGGCTGGTCTTGTCAGCTTGAAAGAATGCATTGATTGGGGACGTCGTGATGCTGACCTGTTCGACGAAGTTCTCGCCACTCTTGACAAATCTTTTACAATCACACCCTCTTTCCGGGCTCTGCTAGGCTGGGATAAATCTCTGCCTTTGGATGTCCTTACGAAACAGTTGGACCGTGTTCTTGGAAAACCAAATCCTGATACGCAATATCGCAAAATCAACGAGATTATAAGAGAACTTGCGACTCGCGAGCTCGGAGATGCAGACGTTAAAGCTGTACACGCAGCTACCGCTGGACGGCCTTGGGTACCCACCAAATCTGGCACGCTCGCGCTGCCCCTCCGTGCCGTGTTCACAAGTGTAGTTGATTCGAGTTGCTTTCACGAAATTTGCTTCTCGAAGGCGCAAAAGCAAATCTACATGTTCCTTGTGAAGATGGGATGCAACGAACGGTATGTTATTATTCTGACTAGGAACGGAGTCATTGACAATCGAGTCAGGCCTTCGGCGTCAGCGATTATCAGCGAACTTAATGCATTACGCAAAAATGCGGGAACGGATAGAAGCATTGTTCAGCAAGCGGTGCAATTATTGGAAATGTTACCTGATTCAATAACAGACAAGGAACGTGGCTCTCTGTTAGTTCCAACAGACACGGGGGATCTCGTGTCATTACGCACTGGCGTATGTTATTACAAAGGACCAGTCACTGGCGTAGACGATGGAAAGATCATCGCTCATCACCTTATCACTGAAAAACTTGCAAAGAAGATTGGGATCCAATACCTGGGCGTCGACGAAGCACTGAACGACATCGACTTGGGCGGGAACCCTATCACCCTCATCCGTAATACTTTGAGGCAATACGATCCGAAACAGTTCTTTACTGAATTTATCGCGAATGCATCCGACGCAGGTGCTAAGCGGTTCAGCATCCTCGTAGACGATCATGAAGGTCCAACGGAGCATCTCCTCTCAGAGGAACTAGCAGTCTTTCAGAAGGCATCTCTGGTCATATACAACGATGGGATCTTTTCTAAAAAAGATTTCAGAGGAATATTGCAGACTGGAATTGGCGGAAAGAGGGGCAGGACTGGCGTAATTGGCCACTTTGGATTAGGCGCACTTTCAATGTTTCACTTTACGGAGGTAAGATGGGGTTTGGCTGATATTCCGAAGACTAACACTTCTTCTCTAGCTGGCTATGATTGTTTCGGGCGATCAAGTCCTTTTCATGAGTCCGTCAAAGCAAAACTTGTCGTTCTGCGGGAAACACTCTGTTCTGCTTCCTTTGCAAAGCGTGAAAAAGTAATTGCTGTCCGGGAGATATTTTCTACGTTTTTAATTTTTATTTCAGGTTATATCCAGATCATCTTAAGCCGTTGGTTGGATTGTTCGGATTTGATCTTTCTTCCACTAAATCATACCAAGGGGTTAGCTTCGTTTTCTTCAACGTCGTTCACTGTGCTGACCATTTCCTAGACTCTATTTAGACTGCCGCTCAGGAACGAATCGCATTCAAGTCAAGATCCTGTTTCTACGACGCCTTGGAGTGTAACACTGGCCCAAGAGATGATTCTGACCGAGTTCGATAAAGTGGCGTACAAATCGCTTCTGTTCACTCGGCTGGGATGTATAGAGGTGCAAAAACGGCAGAATGGCAATATTGAACCTCTTCGCGCCATCAAAAGTGTCCGTGTACCAAACGATCCTACCTCCGGTGATTCATTCAAATTTGAAACGGTGACTTTTGAATCGCCAAAACTGCAAGTACCCAAATGGCTAGTCGTGACGATAGACGTCAATGTCCCTGAAAAATTCAAGGCAGGGCTTGCAAAGAAATATGACATGCATCACCTTCTCCCGATATGCATTGCCGCAACGCTGGACAGTGACCAAGCTCAGAAATTGGAATATAATCTGTTCTGCACTTTACCGTTGCCCGTCACCACGCCTTTACTGGCCCACATCTCCGCTCCGCTGATCCTAGAACAGGATAGGCGAAATGTACGCATCGACAGTGACCGAACCGAGATAGAATCCGAATATAACCAATGGTTATTGTCGTCAGAACTCCCTCGCTCATACCTTTGCTTGCTCGAGATGTTATTGCGGATTCAAGGCACCAATATTGCGTGGTGGCCTGGGGCACACAACATCGATGTCAATTATCCGAGTCGGATTTTTATGAATGCTTTTTGGAGTTCCGAAATGCTTAAAGAGAGTTCGAGACGCGTTTTCGCAAGCAAATACAATCCTACATCCCTCCTGAGCCCAGACGAGGTCGTATTATACGCGAATAAGGCAAATGAATACACGGCATGCAGCTTCACGCTCCCTAAAGTCCTATCTGCTATTCAACCCCCGAATATTGCGGAGCTCCCTGTTCAATTGTTCGATTACGCTAAAAAGGCGTTACGTATCGTCGATGGTCCGTTTCTCAAAACACTTTTGGAACATGCCGATCCGCCCAGCCTACGTTTGTCCGTGGACGAGATGAACAGTTTATTGTGGTACCTATCGAAGAAGATACAGTTGGATGGCCTACCACTGATCTTGCTTGAGGATGGATCCTGTGCGAAGATCCGCTCGCAATTCACTCAAGCATATTATATAGTAGGGGAAGAACAAAACGCTGCCTACCACCTCTTCCGACCCAATCGCCTCGTACACAGGAAGTTCACCGCATCTAAAGACCTTCTGAAAGTTGAAGTGAATGTATCACGCCTAGATAACGCTGGAGTAGCCGAACTTGTCGAAGATCATATTGGGCCTGATCACGAACGGTCTGGGGATGAAAAGTACCAAGCTTGGGTTGCCGCATTTTGGGACGCTAGGCTGAACGTCTCTCTGGAAAGCATTTCACATCTTCCACTAATTCGAACAATTCAGCCATCCAAATTCATCTCCATCAGTAGGATGAACGACCCTTCCGTTACTATTGTCGATGCGGAAAGGAGCACTGAAGACTTCGACTATGCTATCCTGCAGAAACTTGGAATGACGATCGTTCTCAGAAGACGAATACCCGAAAAATCACCAGCTCTAGAGAAGAAGAAGCAAGCACCATATAAAAGCTTCTTAGAATATGTGCAGAAAAACGAAGCGAAAGGGCTCGACGAGATCTTGAGTCTCAAATCGAACGATCGCGATGAGCTGGCCCGTTGGGTTCGGTTAAAGTTTTCTCAGACCCCTCAGAACTTGGCGGACATTGCCCGTAAGCTACCTGTATGGCCTATTCGGCAGCGTTTCAAGAAGCCTCCTCGCCTTGGTGCCCTGAAGGATGCCATTGTCCTTCCTGCCACTTTGCCATGCGACAATCTACTACCTTTTATAGATCGTCCAGTCATCAACTGGGACAAAGGTATGGAGGGCGTTATGAAAGACGAGTACAGCGCAAAGGCCGTCACCGAACTTTTGCGTGTTTCACCTGGCTTTATTATTCGTTCTCCTACCGAACGAGCGGCGTACAAGCAATTCGTAAAGGCCTTTATCAAGTTCAAGAGGGTCGAGGGGTATTCGCTATTAGTACCTAACGAAGAAGGGGTTTTAACTCCAGTCGAGAGCCTGTTCGAATGCCATGAACTCTTTTCAGCAGCCTTTAAGGCGTCCCCAGAACGTTTTCTTCCGGTCGACTTCCAAGACATAGCGGAGTTGTTGGGAGACTACGGTTTGAAACTGAGGAATCGTCTTGATCTTGCCATGTTCATAGAATGTGCGAAAGCATTTGATCAAGACAACGATGATGACGACGACGATGATAGCGGGTGCGAAGCTGATAACCACGACAAACGTAGGAGGAGCGAAGTATTATATCGTTATTTCAACAACCTTTCCCTCTCTCCGAATGACGTTGGTCGCTGCCCTGAACTGGATGGACTCAAATTTATTCCGAGGGACTTTACCCGCAGGCCGGGCTATGAAGGGATGAACGTAAAGAGAAACAAGCAGGATGACATACTCTCACCCAGTAAAATCACGCTCACCGCATACGAACCTATATGTTGGAGCCAGAGGGGTTGTGTCGCAACTCAACCCAATTTAACTTTGCGCGGCACTTATCAGAGCTTGGGTAAACCAACTGGAAAAGAAGTTGCAAGTGTCATTTCTTTGTTCGATACCACAAATTCTCATTTGTTTATAAACAGGTGAAGCATCTCAAAGTTCTTGTTGAACTTGGCAAAAAGTACGGTCACCGTTCGGCGCTGCTCTCAGACCTCAAAGCGACCTACAAGTGGCTGAACGAGAACGTAGACGAAATCCTCGCTGACATCAAGAACGAAATCGGAGATCGATATTTCTCAATGTTGATAACCCTGAATCTGATCCCTGGGCAGAGCAGTGGCATGCTGCTTCGAACCTTGTGAAGGATCTGCAAGACGTTGGGACATGCACGACGTGAAAGGTTTTCTTCGGAATTACGACAATCTGTTAAAAGCTGCTGGCGTCAGGACGATCCAGAAAGTGAAGGCTGAGCCTGTAGCAGCCCAGGACAGGACGGTGTTTCACCGAAGCCGATTTCGTGAGATGCGTGAACGAGGATTTGAAGTCAATGTCACTTTTAAAGCCATGGACAATGAACACCAAATCGGTCGTGCACACAAAGCTTGGTTGAGCCTGAATAGCGAGTATTTTTGGCGCAAATTCGTTGTACTTCCAGACTTTCCGGGGGATCCTGGTAAACGCGCGCAAGTGCCAGTGGACGTGTCAGATTGCTCGAGTCTTTGTGTTAAGGAAACCATCGGTAAGCATTGAGTCAAAGATTTCTTCTTCACTAAATTACCAACGCAGATTGGATTTACGTCGGCGAGCTACCCGAGTCGATCAAGACTAATCCAAAGAGTGACGAAGAGTCAGAAACGAAACTTGATCTAGCCCTTGGCATGCTTAATCTCGCTCATCGTTGGGAGATCGCCGAGTTGCATCTC
>WION01000386.1:0-49716 GCA_015039365.1 Amanita rubescens
GGTTGGCAAGGGATCGTTGCGGAGGGAGCAGATGTGATGATCAGTAGTGACCGCGACCGTCTGGATGAGTCGGTGATCAGGAGTTGACGATGCGTTGAGGAGTCGTGAGGAATGAGATTTACGTGGTCAGCGTTGCATCGGGGACGCGTAGTTTTTCGCACTCAACCCTTTGACGGTACCCGTACCACGCAGACCGCGGGATATGAATAGCGTTGGCATTGGCGGATGGGGTTTATGTGTCAGAGGTAAGGGTACATTAGCAACTCGGGGACAGAGGGTCTACGAACAGGAAGTATCTTTCTCGTCCATACCTCCCATGAAGGCAGCCACTAACCAGCGATGTCGATCCAGCTGATCAACGGTTAACCCATCAGAAGGGTTCAACCTTAAGCGATCCCTGATAAAGTCGGCAGCCGCCCTAACCTGGGCAGGACGAAGATCGGTGTGCTGGGCCAAGAGAGCCTAGAGAATCTGTCGGGGATAGGGGTTCATTTTGCTCTTTGCGAAGTTACCTGGATCAATAATGAAAAGAGATCTCTCGTCGAGTAAAAGAAGCTCCAACCTTCGCTGTTAAAATATTGATCCTTTAGCTGAGGTTTTTCTATCTTCGGAGTTTCACCAGTCAACGCATGAGATGGGCTGAGGCCTAAAGAGGATATGTCCTGTAAGGAGTTCATATGTCTAAGACAGGGAGGAACACCGTTAGCATGTAGCCGTGACGTATGCACCCAACAGCCCAAATGTCAATTTATTTACCACACTCAGACCGTATGGGATTCTCGGGGGCACACAATGCACATGCACCGATATCTCCCGAAGGTTTCGGCTTGTTCGCCGACAAAGCTGTGATTGTCGGATGCACATCAGTGCTATCACTTTGGAAAGTTCAAGGGAACAGATGTACCAGCACCAAGATCGCTGAGTACCACCTGAATGGTTTCCGATACGAAAGAAGAAGCATCCCATGAAATTTTGGGCCAGAAGGGCTGCGACCGAAGAACGGATACTGTGCTCCTTCAAACTCGAAGGTACCATCGGCCAATGTGGGCTCCTTCGCAACCGTCTCTTCAATTTCCGTCGTGCCGGGGCCGAGAAACAAAACATTATCTGCCTTGATGTCTATGAAACGCATTGCGTTGGTAGTCAGGAAGCACAGGATTGTACGTACCAGCATGTATTATATCTAACGCGTGGATGTCTTTCAAACCTTCGACCAGCACAGGGAATGATCAGCTTGACGATGTGGACGGCGAGTTTTCCTGTGGGAGCCGAGGCACGGAAGGCGTGACATGGGAACTATAGCATCCAAACTTAAGGAAAGCACCAGGGGACGTAATGAAGAATCACCCACCTTGCTCGACTGTGGAGAGCAAGTTTTCTTCAGGAAACTGCATGGCAGGAGTCCGGGTCAACTGCCAGTGGTAAGTCAGCGGAAGAAAGAAATAATAGGAGACGGGCAGGGAGGATGAGACATAATTGATAAGGGGCCGTAGCTGGAACTTAGTAGTAGTGAGCGCTTGGTGAAGTGACGGTAATTATGACGGGGTGAGAGAGAGCTCTGTTTAGTTCTGCACGCCGGGATGCGGCAAGCAGGCGCTGGCGTGATGTAAGCGTGAGAGTCGCTTACCTCATTGCTTGGTCGGGTCGCGGCTTATGCCTCCGAGACTCTCAGCAACACACTCTACCATGCCATTCAATCCTAATGATTCTGAACCTGCCATTACATCAATTAGGGACATCATTCAGCCAGAGCAGCAAAGAACAATTAAAAAGCTGCTAGCCAACAAGAATGTGCACACAACAGACTCTCTTCTTGAGCTAGCAAAGAAAGGCTTATCAACTTTGTCTCACTGGGACCCCTCCATTCGTTTTCTACCTGCACCATTGGTCACACCGGAAATAAGGCGCATTGATTGTCATCGGTTATTGGATGCTATGCTTGAATGTGCAAGTTCAGGTGATGCAAAACGCTATGTTGCAGCTGCTATTGTCTCTTGTCAAGAGGAGTTGAAGCAGTACATTCGCCTTGCTAATACGTGGTTTGGTCTCTTTCTTTGGTCATGTATGTCCTTTCTTATTCCATGGTTTGCATACTTACTGAATCTATTTTAGTTCGACCAACTGTGCTGAAAGCTCCTCAGGATCCAGAGATCTCTGAAGATACAACACCCACAATTGATGAAAATGTATGCAGTGTCTTTGGTCATGATTTTATAATTTTAATCAATGATTCAGGTAGCTGCTAGAGATGATTATAAATGTGCCCTTTCTGGAATATTTGATATTATGCACTGGGGAAGGGGCTCTAGAGTCCCAATAATTGGGGAAGTGTGCTGTGCCCATATTATTAAAAGAGTAGCTGGACTTTGTGTGGATCAAACTGTCAGCATGATTCCTCCTTCATTTTCCTTTAATAACCTGAATTAAAGGACAATGATACTGTGTCCTTATTTGACATCCTCTTGAATCTTTTCCCATATGCAGCTGCCAAATTAAAGAGTCTGAGGGATGCACCAGACACACCTGCAAATGCCATGACACTGGCTGTGGGAGTCTGTGGTTCATTTGATAATTTCTCATTCTGTCTTGTGAATTGGGTAAGTTGCTGTACACAAACACTTTGAAAGCTGGTTTGACTCTTTGCTTGTAGCCTAAAGACAACCCCAAACTCCATATGTATGAAGTTGTAAATCTTAATGCAGGTGGACTTCCTTGTCTCATCCCAGGGTCCATAATCAAATTTGTGGACTATTCTTACAAGCATCAACAGCCAACCACACCATCAGGTGTGGCTTTGCCTGATCCAGAATTTCTGGCAATCCATGCTTCTATTGCTAACATAATGCACAAAAGTGGTGCAATACTGTTTATTGATTACATGGCATTACACATGGGTAATCAGTTCCCAGATTTGCGTGTATTAGGGAAGGATGAGTACCAAGACCTAGATAATCTTGCATTGGTATTTTCTGTTCTTGATTTATTTACTGTATCAGGATAGTAATCTTCTTGCAAACTATTATATGTAAGTTGTCATTTCTGTCATTTCTGAAGCAAAAATCAATTGCTCAGTGAGGTTTAAGTTACACTTGATGAAAGGGAAATGCCCAGTAGCAAGTCGTGAGGAATGGGATTCATGTGGTCAGTGTAGTTTTTCGCGCTCAACCCTTTGACCAGATGCATCATTCAATTTTGCTCGTACCCGTACCACACGGACTGCGGGATATGAATAGCATTGCATTGGTGTCAGAGATGATAAGGGTACATTGGCAACTTGGGGACAGAGGGTCTACGAACAGGAAGCATCTTTCTCGTCCATACCTCCCATGAAGGCAGTCTCTAGCCAGCGATGTTCATCCACCTGACCAACGGTTAACCTATCAGAAGGGTTCAATCTTAAGCAATCCCTGATAAAGCCGGCAGCCGCCTCAACCTGGACCGGACGAAGATCAGTGTGCTGGACCAAGAGAGCCGAGAGGGTCTGTCGGGGATAGGGGTTCATTTTGCCCTTTACGAGGTTACCTGGATCGAAAATGAAAATAAATCTCTCATCAAGTGAAAGAAGCTCCAACCTTCGCTGTCAAAATATTGATCCTTTAGCCGGGCTTTTTCTACGACGCTCCCCTTCAGAGTTTCACCAGTCAATGCATACTGCAGAAGTAGCAGACTCTCATCCACGGTGAGATCCTCTGTGGGCTGAGGCCTAAAGAGAATTTGTCCCGTGAGGAGTTCATATGTCTAAGGTGAGGAATAACATCATTAGCATGTAGCCGTGTGGGACGGCTAGGTACCAACGTACCATGCACCCAACAGCCCAAATATCAATTTCCTTGCCACATTCGGAACGTATGAGATTCTCAGGGGCACGCAACGCACATGCACCAATATCTCCCGAAGGTTTCGGCTTATTCGCCCACAAAGCTGTGATTGTTGGATGTACGTCAGTGCTATCACTTTGGCAAGTTCAAGGGAATGGATGTTTGCATACCAGCGCCAAGATCACTGAGTACTACCTGAATGGTTTCCGATACGAAAGGAGAAGCATCCCATGAAATTTTGGGCCAGAAGGGCTGCGACCGAAGAATGGGATACTGGGTTCCTTCAAACTCGAAGGTACCATCAACCAATGTGGGCTCTTTCGCAATCGTTTCTTCAATTTCCGTCATGCTGGGGCCGAGAAACAAAACGTTATCTGCTTTGATGTCTATGAAACGCATTATGTTGAGAAACTAGCCAGTGAGCGCAATATTGTACGTACCGGCATGGATTATATCTAGCGCATGGATGGCTTTCAAACCTTCGACCACACAGGCGATGATCGGCTTGACGATGTGGACAGCGAGTTTTCCTGTGGGAGCCGAGGCGCGGAAGGCGTGGACATGGGAACGCAAGGACGGTGTCAGAAGACAATAATGTACACCGTGTGGCCCTCTTTGAGCAAAGTGACCACAAAGAATGGGTAGCAGCGGGTGACAAGCGTCTGCGAACCGTTCAGCGATAGCATTAAAAAAATCAGGCTCGCAAATGATGCCCTTCTGCAAGGCATTCGTCGAATCCACGGTCAGGATCTTCGCTGCCAGATATTTCAGAGAAGACGACCTAGGCGACGTTGCATCATTCTATGATTATAAGCGATTAACAAAAATCATACGTCGCCTGCAGATCTTCGACGAGGAACGTATTTGAACAGCGCCCTCTTCCCAACTTTCGGATGATCTTATAGCGTCCAGCCTTAAGAAGAGCGCCTGGGGACGTAATGAAGAATCCGCCACCTTGCTCGACTGTGGAGAACAAGTTTTCTTCGGGAAACTGCATGGCGGGACAAGACTGAAGGCAAAGGCCCTGAGTCAGTCTTATAACAGGAGCCTTCGGTGGCGGCTCATGTCAGCGGCACTTGAAGCTTGAGTCTAAGCTTGAGCTTGAGCGCCGAAACGAAGCCTGACCAAATAGTTTGCACAGCCTCTCGCTACGCATCCTGAACTTTCGTCACAGCAGCTCCAACTCTAACAACCTCAAATTACACAGAAAAAGACCAATACCGATAAGTAAAGCTAGGATATACTTTTACATTATTCCCCTCGCAATCCAGTCGTGTCAGTGAAATTACGTCTGTCAGTCTATATGTTTTTGGGTTGTGCTTCCTCCCCTGGTGCGCAGGAAATTAGTGCAGAACAAGGGATGTCAGAGGCGCGAAAAGAAGGAAAACCGAAACAGCGTGGAAATGGAGAGGGGGAGGGGTATGGATGGGCATGGGCGTTGTTGTACGTGCGTAGACGGAGTGTGATCCACAGAGAGAGTAAAAAGGGAGGAGGAAACGAAAGCACGATAAGCATGTGGCGAGAAACAAAGGTGAGCGCGATACCGTAAGAGCGAGTGTCCCGTACTAGGGAGTACCTTTTTTTAAATCAAATGCGAATCGAAGTGGGAGAACCAGCGCTCGCCGGGGTAGGTGAGCCGCATCATACGATGCCCTTGATCATCATGGTTTCCAACCTACAAAACTCGGGGATAATCGAAGCGTAGCTCAAAAACGCATCCAAGTCCGGTTCTGCGACCTTGGCGAGTCCCATCTGCGCCTCCACATCCGCAGTCGGTAACGCCACAATAGGCGTTAGAGGTGTCGGCGTCGTCGGCGTCGTCCCCTTCCCACTCCCGTTGCTGCCGCTTGCGCTCGCATTACCGTTGCCGCCGTTGCCCGTCGTCATTGATAAGGGAGGAGCCAACAGGCCCAAGTCAGGAGTCGTGAATGTCGTCGAAGGCGTAAGTCTAGTAGAACTTGAATTACTGACGAGAGAGTCCATAGTGGACGCCGTGTGCGTCCTCGTCCGTGCCCCGGTCGAATCGTAAGCCGCAAGGCTACCACTAAAAGCACCACTGCCGATAATTCCAGGCCCAAGTCCGAGGCCCTGCAATCTCTTTTCGATCTGGATCTCCTCATCATCTTCATCTTCCTCTCTGAAAATGGTAGCACCGAGTCCGCCTCTGGAAGGATGCCCAAACGGCGTACTCGTCCCGCTATTCCCGGCGCTCGAACCTCCCATTGGTCCAATAGCTCCGTTGATATTAGTGCGCAGCGGCGTCCCGCTCGTCGCAACCCACCGCTTTCCCATCAACCGCTTCATCTCATCCTCGAACACGCCCAGCCCACCAAAACCCCACTCCTTCCCCCACACCCAGCGTGCGACGTATGCGCAGCCGAGGGCGGCCCGTCCCGGGAATCCCGGAGCCGGGGCATTCCGATGCGGCGTCACCTGCGCCGAGTCGATCTGCGTCGTCGGCACAAAGACGGGAGAGTTGAACACGTCCCCGACGAGATTGGCGATACTAGGAAAGTTGGCTGCTGCACCCGTCGCCAAGACGCGGGACGGCAGTTCGGAATGATCGTACGGATCAAACGAAAGGCCTAGACTCGGCGGGATGTTCGTCGGCCGACCGGAAGGAAGCGGTGGCGTTTGGCTCATTCCGCTCGTTTTGCGCGGTGGCGTTCCGACAACGCCCGTTGCGAGCATTCGTGACCATTTTATACGGAAGGAAAGAATTTGAGATTCCAAGAGACACCGAGGATTCGCGCGGAGATCGCGATATTCATTGACTTTGACTCCGGTTTCGAAGCGGTAGATGCCTTTAACGTGGGAATAAGGATAACTATCGGATTGTAGGTGCCAGAAGCTGAATAGTTTGTCGTCGAGCCTAAAAAGTGGTTGGTAAGGTGGGGTTTCAGAGGGACGATGGATGGGTTGCGCATACCCGATGGAACCGCCTGGTGGTACAATAGCCACGAGACGGTCAAAGGCGCTCCAACTCTTAGTATACATGTCGCGGACAAGGGCACGAGGAACGTCGGCATTTCTATCAGAAGAGGGTTAAGCGGTGCATACATGTGAACGGAATGGAAACCGACCTGCTAGAAATGACCGAAATGTACCTCCGCTTTTCGCCGGACTCTTGAACGGGATGAGGGTATAGTTTATACAAACGTGTAGGAATATATTGATGGGCAGGGATCATTAGGATATCCATGGGTCCGAAAGATAAAACGGCATCGTTTGGCGATGGACATAGCGAGAGATATGTAGATAGAAAATCCGCGGTAAATGGAGCAACCACCGTATCTGCGCAAAGGTTAACAAACGGAATGAAACGCAATTGCCACGTCAACGCACCAACATCAAAGCCAAAACGCTCCACAAGGTATCTTGAGACGTTTCCTGTGCGTCTGCTTCCACCCGAGACATCAACTTCTCCCAACCAGCCCCTAACTCGACGACCTTCCTCCCTACTTCCACCGACAATGTCCAGGACAGATTCGTCCCAGTGACCTTGTCCATTTGCCCCCGCACTGGCATTAGCCCCGTGTATCCACATACCCGTCACACACGCCTCCGCCTCGCTCATCCCCTGCCATTTGCCTGTGATCAAACTGCAGATGAAAGCGCTGGCCAGCTGGATCCGACCCGTACGCGCCCATACGTCCTGCGGCCAGCTTTCTCGCACCCTCAGGAGCTGCGCAGCAAGGAGAGAAGCGCTCGCGCACGTCCCTACACGAGCAGCCATGTGATCCGGTCCGCCGAGGAGAGCTTCAATGGCAAGAGCATGCGTATGAGAGGAGGTATCTTGTGCAGTTGGGGTATTCGGTAACGAGAAATTGTGCGCGCTGAAATGAGAATGAAGCGGGAGGTGTGGGTCTAGGGAAGATAGGGAAGGCACGACTGTTGATTTCCACCATACCAACGCGTGCTAAAATCATCAAAATTGGTAAGATACCTTGGCTCAAACGCGCAGCTCGACGCACCTGGGCGGCACCCCCGATAGCTCTCACTCTCGACAGGTCCTGGTGGCTAGCCAACTTTTGCAGGAGGGTTTCTAAATATCACGTGACGGGTATGATCAGCAAAATCGGTGCCGGGAAGACCGGGAAGATTGGCAGAAAATCAAGAAACCGGAAGGGAAAAAAATCGCGTTTACCGCCCCCCCCGCAAAAAAAATTTTGGTTCCGCTGAAATTTAAAATGGATGCTCACCAAGACCTTTAATCCACATCTCTACCGGCGTCGTGTATGCATCTCCCGGTGTTGTGAATATGCCTCCCTGGGTTCTAAACGAAGCCATCAGTTTGATCGATTGGGTTTGCAAGAGGGACGGGACGAAAGGGAAGGGGACGTACTTGTATTCAGGGAGTTCTGTGTCAAAGTCGACACATTCCACGCCTACAAGTTCAAGACTCTCGTCTACGATTGAGGCGCGGATCTGGTCTGTTGCAAGCTCTAGTCCTAGGAAAAGGGCGGGACCAGATTTGGGTATAGCGGGCATAGGTATGGTATATCTTGGAAGAGTGGAGAAAGAAGGAGCGCTGAGCGCGGTGGACAGCGTTGACGGGTGTGTGAAGTCTTTTCGACGCCATCACAACTGAATAGACATAATGCTTCCCACGCACTCCGGCTCTCCCCATTATTATTATCATACTATATACATACCACTATCTTACATCTATCTTTACATATTCTTATCTTCACTTTTATGTTGCGAACTGGAAGGAACGGGTTGCTCAATCTCCGGTTCAGACGGGATATGGCGTATTATCGGTAGATCAGGAAATGTGCTTGTAACTGACAAATTGCATGCCAGAGGCATTAGGGATTTCTGAGACGTCGTTGGTCGATGTGACTCTAGTGGACGCCGACGAGGTGGGAGGTCTGGGAATGTGCTGGTGGGAGATAACTCGCACGGTGGTGGGGGTAGTGAATCACCATAGATGGCTGGACGAGCTGCGCCTGTGCTGCGATTCTCCCTTGATACCACAGTTAGTTCAATCCTCGCCATGGCTGGTCCACTGGGACCAGTCGGGGGATATCTCGCTCTGGATCGCGTGATGGTTTCAGGATGTTCACTGATGGTGGTTTCTTCGGCATTTCCCCGGATCCGACGATAAAGGAAGGTTACGAGCACTAGCAGATTGCACACAAACAGTGATGTAGCGCACTGATCCGCATTTCTCGTCAGCGAAACGGACGGAGCGTGAAGAGAAAAAAAAAATTGACACACACCTGGACGTTTCCGGCTATAAAGGATGCCTGGTTCATGTGTAGTAGCGAGAGGACGGAATGAGCGATGCTGGCGAATGTTGTTAGGATGTTCAAGGCGAATATGGCAACGAGCATCCGGAGATGTCGTCCTGGGAGTTTCATGCGGCAGACCATATGAATTGGGGCACCGACGAGCCAAGAATCTGCAATAATATCGACTAGACACGCGTCAATCGTGGAACAAGGGTTTTGGATGAAATAACGTTACAAGCTGTCTCGACGACGGCGAAGGCCGTGTCAAACGCGCAAAACTCGACTCCCGCACTATAGTATAAACCACAGTCGATTGTTTTATATAGGATGAGGGCAATTGCAGCGACACCAAATAAGACTGCCACCCATTTACAGATGATGCGCATCGTGCCCTGTGGACATAGTCGGACAATGATGACCGCTAAGCTTAGTCGGGCAGACCTGAAAGCGGCGTCGGTTTACTGTCCAACTGGGTTTTCATGAAACTCACCAAAGGGATATAAGAGAAAGTGCCTGGTACGATACAATCCACAGGCTTTCCAATTTAGAACCTTTTTTCCATGAATAAACATAGGACATCGCCTATCCAAAAAAATCGAACATACTTCGTGGGTTCGGTACGTCGACTGATGCAATCCATGTTGCAATAAGTAGGATGAGGCTTATCAACGCCCAAAAATCGTCCCACCACAGACGGCGTTTGATCGTTTTGAAAACCAGACGAAGGCATGTCGAAACGACGGCGATGGCGTGTCCAGTGGATATTCCAACAATAAACCCTGATCGCGCCATCCGCGTCAGACGAACATGTTTCAACAGACAAAAAACGTACCTGTATCCACTGTAAGAGTAGCCATCACCGCGATTTGGTGGCACCTGTACGAGAGAGCATGTATAAAGAGGGGTCGGGAGCGTACGGGGAAGAACAAGGAGCGTTCAATGGAGTGGAATAGCCTGTTTGTCTTGCCTAATTGGTTAAAAACCACGTTCGTTGTCATGATGATCAATTATTAATTAGATGGGTTTAGTCAGGCACAACTTGTCCCGAAATTTCCTGATACGCTGGAGCCCTGCGCGAATGGAGAAAAGCGCTTGGCAATTGCCGACGGAGGCGGAGAGATTGAATTGGACCAACAGAGTTACACAAGACCCTTCTCCGCTGAGGGCACTCGCAAACGCCGCCTCGGTGATCAAATTTTGTTTTATTAGAATGAGTTAGATTCTGCTCACCAAGCCTTGCCAGGCTAACTTTAGTCAACTTCGCCGGTCTCACGCGTCTGTCTCCGAGCCTCGTTTACTCAAGGTTCGCCTGATGAATTTTAGCTTTCAGGGTTCCGAGTCCACATTCCAGGAGTCACGCGCTCTAAAACCATTTTTACGACGACACGATTGTTGAACCTGCCTTAATTAGTAAGATCCGTTATCTTATCTAAGCAAACAAGAGTATACAACGACATTGGACACCACCGTCATGTCTGGCAGGTCGCAAGCTTGAACTGCACTTGCAGAACATCGCATGGACGAGAGAAAACCTCTTCCCGACTTACCACCGCACGCCAACCTAGTAACCCTCTCCAATGATGCCCGGAATCACCGCACACGCTTCATACGTCATATCTTATCAGAACTTGACGACCCTGGTCTTGACAGACGTCTCACTGACTGGACGCGCGCTATAGAAGACGCTCTCGACGATTTGGGCCAGTATATTGACCGTGAAGAATGGCTGGCGGGGTTCAGGAGAAGGAAGGAAACCTCGAGGCAGGCACCGAATCGTCATGATGCTCCACCTGGTTCGATGAAGGAGAAATCGGAGGGCCATCATCATAACCATCACCCGCTCCTGAAGGGAAATTCTGACACCTCCGCTTCTGCCTCGTGGACGACCATATCCTCGCACAGTGCCAAAGGGTCGTCCTCGGATGGGGCCTCTTCAAACCAGGATGAGAAGACGCATGTGTTGACACAGATGCAAAAGTTGGCGTCGTTGCCTGACTTGCCATCCCCGAATCCTGTCATTAACCATCTCGTACTGTGCGCAGCGCCGGTTGGGACGCACGTGTCTGGTGTGTCGGAAGCTGGAGCGTTGCGTAGTCCCGGGCCTCAAGTTGGATGTGTCTTCACGCCTTCGGTGTTTTCCAATGCGGATGCTCCGCCAAGTGCCGCCACGATTCTGTATGGTTTGGACGATTGGGAGGGTGAGCGGTTCTATTGTTTTTGCGCTATGCTTGCTGACTCAGAGACTACTACAGCGGCCGTGGCTTTGTCGGAGCGGACACAATTGCGCGTCGTTGGAGGGACTTTTGTCCTGATTGGAGCTACGTCCGCGCCACAACATCGACTGCTCATCCCTGTTCTACGCGCAGCGATATACATGCATTTGGCTCTTATTCTAGAGCAACATCTTCTCGTTGATTCGAATGTTCACCTCAAATACCCTCGACCCAAGCGCGAAACTCACTATCCCTCTGAATCCCAACTCGTACCAGCAGCACCCAAGTCGCCCGACTCGGCACCCAAAACGCAACGCGGATCCGGTATTCGATCTACCTTATTTAATCTGTTCTCAAAGAGGACGCTTGTTCATCGTTCAAGTACCATCAGCTCCGTTGCTGACTATCCCAGTTCGATGGCGCTAAGCCGTAATCGCACCCTTCACTTTCCAAGAAAGGGTGGAGACGAATCACCACGTTCTTCTCTAGACTCGATCGGAGAGCGCATTCGTCGATTCTCTATACGAGGCGACACACATATACCCGCAAAGCCCAGAAAACCCGCGGAAGACCCAAACAAGCCTTTCTCTACGGCAGTTTTACGAATCGAGAATAGCAAAAGTCTTTTATCGACATCGTTTGACGTGTCCTTTCCTCCGCCGGAGATCCTACTCAACCTTGCTCAGTATGAAGAACAAGACTCTGCGCGACGTTCGCGAGGCAAGGAGCGATGCGCTTTGACGACGTTGCTCGGTTGGGATCCAAGGGATTGTACGGGAAAGGGGATGTCAGGCCTTCTCGGGTTCGTCCGTCATCAATCTTTATCGGTCCTCGTCAGTCGACATGTACCCAAAAATTCACCGGCGGGCGATGAGGGGTCGAGCGCAAAGCCTCTTCGTTTGTCCTGCGGACGACCGAGGTGGAAGACGTTTTCGTACTACGCAAAGGGGTCCCAACGTGATCATACGCTTGGGGAGGTGATTGTCGATTTTTCGTCGATTTTTTCCCTGGCGTGTGATGAGCCGGGGTGTACGGCCAAGTGCGGAGAGCATCAGATAAAGTTTACGCATGGGAAGGCGTGTGTTGAGGTTAGTGTTAGTCCGAAAACGCAAGATCAGGGTCAGGAAAGTAAAGGAGGCGTTTTGATGTGGAATTCGTGCGTCGTTTGTGGGTCCAAATCAAATCCGAAGGAAATGAGTCACGGAACATAGTAAGTTTGCCTTTTTTGCTTTGTTCGGATGCTTATTTCCTCGTTTGTTAGCCTATTGTCGTTTGCAAAGTATCTCGAGTTGTTGATATATTCGACGGCTATACATTCATCTTCCATATGTGAACACACAATGCGTAGCTTTCCCGACGAGTCGGACCCAAACTTTCAATTCAACCTCCTCAGACATTTCTCAACTGATACCTGCAATGTCACATTTTCGCTAGCAGAAGAACGGGATATATTCCAGCTGCATCTTCCGAGGCTTCAAATTTGCCGTACGAGGGACAAGATCAATCATCCCATGTGTCCGGAAAACTGTCAAGGATCAAGCCAAGCGGATGAGGAGCGATCCGTGCTTCGTCATCAGATCAGAGCTTACTGGGAAGCAGTTTCCGATCATCTTGATAAAATTGTGAGTGTTTTTATGCTCCGTTTACCGCCTGTTCATTTGGAGTAGGAAGCACTTTTGACTGGGCCGAGTTCCGAAGCCATCAAAAAGGCTCTGCCGCGTTTGCCCTCTGTAATGGATGACGTATATGAAGAGATTGTGGCTCCGCAACCGCCGACTGTGTCAACGTATTGGACGGCTGCTACCGACGCAAGCTCTTCTCTATCAAACTCGAACTTGGCGGACCCCGTCATTGTTCGCGTCAGTCGCGCAGAGGACGTGCCTGAATCACCTGCGGCTCAGGGTGATCCTCATTCTCTACTTTTATCGATGCGGTACTCGTTTCAGCGCATCGAACAGTCGTTGTATGCGCAGCTTTCGCGTACGGAGATTGGTTTGTTGAACGATGTCCGATGGGCGTTCCTAGCGGCAGGACGTGGTGCACAAAAACGAATTGCAGCGTGGAAGAAGAAGCATGTGTTGCTGCTGCTGCAGGAGGCGATTGGGGAGTTGAACGCGCCGGAGCCTGAGTGGTGGGATAAGAAATGTCATCCATTGCCCGGGGGAAATGTTGTTATTCAAGAAGAGGATTGGGGGAGTATCATTGCGTTTACGTTGAGGTGTGTTTATCCTTGGTTTTTTTAGGTTGTTTTCGATTCTGATTGTCGCGTTAGCTCCTCTGATTTTCTTCACGAACTATCTAATATATCATTCAATCGGTCGACATCTGCCACGAGTGTCCCGACAACAAGTTCAGGTTCAGAGTCTACCTCCTCACCGCCCCCTTCGACCCCACCTCCCGGTTTGGCTAGTACGACGAAAGGCTACAAGTTCTTTTCAAACTCTACTCAAGCGCAACAGCCTGACCCTGACAAGGATGATGCCGTTTGGCGCGAGTCTGACACTTACGCTGCGGTTGTGACGCGTAAGGAGGATTCCAGGGATTCTGCGTCATTACTTTCGATACGCGATATGCTACGGTCCAGGATGCCTGCGGAGCTTGGATCGTCCGGTTCTAGGACTGCACCCCTGATGACGCCGCCCTCGGCGTGGGCAAAGCCTGATGTGCGGCTGAGCATGGAGGCTGCAGGTGGGGAAGTCACTGGGCTTCCGGATACCGTGGAGTCAGCGGGTAAGATCCTTCAGGAGCTCGAAGCCTTCCCTTTGGTGGAGACGCCCAAGCAGGAAACCGCGAGCTTGTCGAGTTCGACTGGACGTGCTGCCGGTAGTAGGATACCGCCTTCGAGGGGGTCAACCGTGAGCGATGTCACGGTCAGCATGCATTCGCTTTCCCTGCTTCCGTCTGATCTTCTGCCCAAGGAACGTCCGGCTTTGATGCAGGGATCGACGCCTCAGATTCCTGAGCGGGGAAAGAGCCCACCATCGTTGGCGAATACGTTTACAAGCAGTTTGAATTATGCGTTGCGGTTGATGTCGAGTGGGCAGCCTGTGCCAAGAGGCGTCGGGCACTCGGCAAAGTCTTATCATGGATTGCTTCTTGCGGATGGCTGTGTGATTGACGAACGGCCTCATATCAAGTATGAAGCCATGGTGGGGAAGCATCTCAAGATCTCATGTACGGTGTATTATGCCAAGCAATTTGACTTGCTCAGGAAGAAGTGTGGCGTTGATGATGTTTTTGTCAAGAGTTTGTCGAGGAGCAGTAATTGGCAGGCGGAGGGGGGGAAGAGCAAAGCCCATTTTTGGAAGACGAGTGACGATCGGTTTATCATTAAGACGCTGGTCAATGCCTGGAACGTGTATGATTTGTGCGTTTGGTTTTTCGTTAAAATTTTGTTGCTAATTGGTTGTCACTTTAGACATGTTTTGCAAGAGGTCGCGCCGGCGTGTTTTCAATACGTCGAGTCGACAGCGTCAAGACCGACGGTTTTGGTAAAGTTGCTTGGGTATTATACTATCGAAGTGAAGAACCAAGAGTCGGGGGTGAACCATGGCAGGATCGATTTAGTGGTTATGGAAAACCTGTTTTATGATCGGAAAGTGGACAAGACGTTTGATTTGAAGGGGATTCAAGGACGGAAGGTGAAGCCTACTGCGAACGATTCGCTTGATGGGCGTCGGAAGCAGACGCTTTTTGATGGTGAATGGATCGAAGGTGAGTCGTCAGCGGTCATCTGATATTTAGATTCTCAAATATATGCGTTCGTTAGGGCAACAAAAAACGTTGATGCTTGTTCGTCCCGAGTCAAAAAAGGTTTTGAGGGAGGCTGTGAGGAACGATGCAGATTTCTTGGCCAAGATGAATATCATGGATTATTCGTAAGTGTGGTCCAGGTCTTGGATGAGTGTTAATGTTGATCTTCAATAGACTTTTGCTTGGAATTGACGTTGAAAGCAAGCATATAACGTGCGGACTCGTTGATACGATAGGTAGGTTGCGGATCTGGAATCACAACAGATCCTTGAACGATTTTGGGCTTATAGGGAGTTATACCCTTGCGAAGACGTTGGAGTACAAGGCGAAGCATGGTCTCCATTCGACCAAGGATGTCACTGTCATACCGCCGGCAGAGTACGAAGAGCGGTTCGTCAATGCTCTAGAGGGGTATTTTGTTGCCTGTCCTGGTGGGTACCGCGTCTATCCCCTCTTCACGAATCTAATGGTATCATGCGCAGACAAATGGTCAAAACCGCTCGACGAGGGCAGGGTTCCTAGCAGTGTCGATCAGCTGCCTAGTGTGTTCTAGAATTATAGATTCGGGGTTTTTTCTTCTTCTTGGGCATGTTCTCACTTGCACTGTATAATGCGCAGGCTCTTTGTTCTTTTTGCTTAGTATATCTGTAGTCCATAGCATAAGGGTGTGGCCGAGTAATCACTAACCGACCGCGATCGCGTTTGTGACGTGACAACAACGCGTCTTTCTTTTGACTACATTCTCTCAGTGTATCTTGGCGTCGCTCTTTTACTACTTTCAACTCTGAACTGGGATTCTCGACCTTCTCTGTTCCTTTTGGTGAAGACAATGGTGATCTCGAATTGCTACAAGCCTTTCTATCTGATAAACGAAAGCCCCGCTTCCTCGACGAGCACTCTGGTCCTTCGAACTCCCGGTTTCGATACATCGGAATATACTTACAATAACGGTAATGAGGACGCGCTTGCGGCTCTGGAATACGACGCCTCTATATACTTTGCTGCCACGACTCCTTCTAGTCCATATATGCGCTCGCCTGGACATTCCAGCCCTCATGCTCTAGTCCAAGACTCTGGTATACCCGACTGTCCTCCGGAATCTTCGTCTCCTTTGACTTCATCTCCGCCCTCTGATTGTTCTTATTTCGTTCCCGTGACACTTGCAAGAAGTGATTCCGGGACATCGACTTCGGCTTCGAGTGAGGGTAGTGGCTTAGCTGAGCATCCCGGCGCGTTGGACGAATGGTACCGGAATTATTCTCCGATTTTCCGCGAAAGAGAAGACCCAACGTTCGGCGCTATGGATGGATTCGCTAGTGGACTTTATGATCGCTTGTTGGTTGTTGCGCGCGAACGCGAGGCCGCTGAATCCAACTTGATGAATGACGATGGTTCTTGCTCTGGATCTTCTAGCGGATCATACTATATCTCTTCTCGTACTGCTTCGTCAACGACGGTTACCAGCTTGGCAACTACTAACTTGAATGCGCAAATCCAAATACCCCTGGACTCGGAATCGCGCCCTCAAACTCGGGATAATTATATCAATGACAACTATTCCGGATCGGATCTTGATACCCCGTCCTTTGCTTCACCTTCTATTTCGGAAAATATTACGCCTCCTGGACAACGCAAAAGATCGAGAGAAAATGTTGGCACTCGTCTGGACGGCGTTGCCAGTGACAGTTTGAAGTCACGGTAAGCATAATTTCATTGCTATATGCGCAGTTTCTGAGACGGAAACGTCGTTGAGACCACCTCCTGCGGCCGAATACTCAACGATTGAGCGTCAACCTCAATGTAGGCTCATCTGGCGCGCAGAATCATTCCAAATGATTCAAAAACAGCGACAGGCGCAAGAAGAGTGGGAAAAGGAAGCTCCTCCGCTAAAGCGACAAAAAGCGAATAGTTACGATCACCGTCAGCAGTTTGCGTCGAAACCGGCTAGCGTCCGTCGAGCGGCATCCCTCAAATTCGACTATGAATTTGACGCCAGATCCGAATTATCGTACTGTGACGAGGAGCTAGTGCCTACGGAACCTGCAACGCCTGTTGCTGGTACTTCCCCTTGCTCTGAACGATCGTTCCTTGCGTATGGGGTTCCCATAATTGCTCCGCCGCCCGACCACTGTTGCAAGCTTACCCGTCAGCTCTGAGACTGCGGCGAAAATCAGGCTCCAGCGCCTCCTAGAGAGAGAATTTTCATTGAGGCAGGAAGACGGATTGGGCGTTCCTGATGTTTGTCGGCAAGAGGCAGATCTAGCAGCGACGCGGCAGCGCGATCGGAATCAAAACCTAGGATTCACGCAAAAGGATCTATGGGAGGAACTCCTAACAATTGGTCAGGTACTCAGAGAAGACGTCGTTGACTGGCTGTTAAACGTAGGCGGCAGGTCAAGCTAGTGCTTTGTTTCACTCACGTGCTTTACAGGTATTACCACACGAACGGCGAAGCCTGGCATCGGCTACTCCAGGCAGTTCCTTCGATTCATCAACTTCATGCAGTTCCAGTTCGTCTTCCAATGGCGCAGATCTCCTTGACGAACTTTCCAGCTCTCCTGAAACACGCTTTCATGCTGTCTATGTTTTTCTCCGCTGCTTTTATCGCATTATGTCAGATGAATCAAATATCGAACAGGTTACCCTTAGCGACGGGACGAGGTTTTTAAGAAGGATTAGCGGAAGATTCTGGTGGCGGACGTCAAGCAAGTATGGATGAGGAAGGCAGGAAGTTGATGATTTGGGATATAGCTGTCGGATCGCTAGCGTTGAGCGTCAAGGTATTCTGTCTGAATTCGTTATTCGTGATCCAAGATTCAACATATGCGTCAGCTTCATCGTGACTTTCTAGAACCCCTTTCTCCTGTGTTTGCACGGGAATATCAAGACTTAGCTCCGCATCGTTTATCATTTAGTGATTTGGAGGTATGTCTTTGATATCGTGGTCTGTTTCTTCCTAGTGACGTTCCCTGATAGAATGCCCAATGGGATATTCTTACAGTGTTGTCCCTATAGTCTCGGGACGACGCCGCAACCCATACTGGACAATCTGCTGGCTAGCACTCCCTGCGTTACGGCAGCTATTGGATTACGAAGGTGGCTGGAATTGCGCTTTGAAAGAGACGTGGCTTCTGCTGTTCGAAGCTATTTCAGGCAAGTAAAGCGGCGCATTTCTCACTTGAATATATATCGTTTGCATCAGAACCGGACGCGTTGCAGTACCCTCTCTCACTGCTCACCGTTGCGTGTCTAGTGGAAGGCATCCTTGCCGCTTTGATCCAGAAACGTAACTATATGGTGAAATGGAGAAGGTCCGTCTTGGAGCGGAAGGCTCGAGAAGGCTCGTACGTTAAGAAGAAGAGGCAAAAAACAGTCCAGCGAATTGAACAGTCGGCAGAGGGGGTTATTCATGATATACAGGCAGTCGTTGGAATATCGGATGTGAGTAACGAAACCGCAGATGGATTTCGCTTAGAAGTGATCTCCAGGTGCGTCTACGGGAATGTAGGTTATGGTTGGGGCGCATACATGAAGGCAAGATCTGAGATCTGAGCGGTTCGAAAGGCACGTCTTTCGTTTTTCGGGTGCTTGTCTGTTCCTGTATTATAATGCAAGCAAAATGAGAAGTCGTCCCTTGTACACACGACGTGAATAATTTAATTTGAGGTTGGCATATAAGCGCAGGCACTGAGCGGCGTAATGTAATGATTGTTGGAAAAGCTTAGTCTGATTTCCGTCAACGAAACAAACTATCTCATGCCCACCAACTCTAAAGAGACAGGTAGCGGTGAATGGGTCTATGAGGCTCGACAGGAGCTTCCAAGTTAGTAGGGGGAATTTTGATTTTCTGCAGATTATGAAGTAAGCTGTGGGGATCACTGGCATGGGATTTCTTTCTCGAGTGGGATTTGAAACTTAATGAATGTAGACTGATCTGAGCAAAGAACTTGACATGTAAGCACAAACAAGGCAGAAAAGGCAGAATTAAATGTTAACTAGAGTATGGGTGCTGAAGTATGAGAGATAAGTTGTGAAGATACTGGCATCATCTTGGTACTGGCAGTCCTGGTGCAGCCTGGAAACCAAATCTGTTGATTACACTGTGACTCATACAACTATAACTCCACCTTGAAGTTGTGCCAGCAGCAGCCATGCCATTACAAAGAAGACTTTGGTTTTCTTAGACTAAGTTAGAGTTTAAAAGTCCAGTTGAGTTGACAACCAGGTGACCAGGTGGTATACAAGGGATGCAGCAGGGTGTGGGAGGGTACAGTGGGGCACAGTTGGGTGGTGGGAGGGTGAGGGATGGGGTAGCCACCATGCTGTAGTGCCAGGTCAGCACACTATCAACAGCTGCCATCAAGAGGACAGATAGATTTGGAGATTTCAATTTGCTCAAGTCTCACTTACATCCTATACATATGTATGTATATCATGATGTATCTGCTACACAACACCCAACCTTTCTCCACATATTTTTGAACCATTGAGTCCTAAAATTAAGCCTGGGCTGGGCAATCTCTTCAATATCTGGTTGAGAATGGGAAAGCTGCAATTAAATAAAAGGATTGGGCTCACATGCCAATTGAAATAAGTCTGTGTAACTTACCAAGGGTATCATTTCTGGGCTTTGCCTGTTCTGTGTTTCCTCAGGCTGAAAAAGACTTTCTAATTTATTCTGGTAGTGAAGTGTAATTGGATGTTGAAGTCCCATGATTTGTTCCATTGTCTTGACAGTTTCAGATAGCAGAGACTTTGCTTCATCCCATTTTCCCTGGCCTTGGTATATCATTGCCAAACTGGCTATCCCAGAAAGAGTATCTGGATGGTTTGGTCCAAGCTTTACTTTTCGTGAATTCACTACATCCACCAGTAGATTCTCTGACTCATTCCACCTTTCCTGATCACAATAGGTTAGAGCCAAATTGCCCATGCTTGTGAGAGTGTCTGGATGGTCTGACCCAAGCTTTGCTTTTTTTCCATTCATCACATTTATCTCCAGTTTCTCTGCCTCATCCAACCTTCCCTGTTCACTGTATGTAGATGCCAAATTTCCCATGCTCCTCAAAGTGTCAGGGTGGTCTAATCCAAGCTTCAATTTGGTAGTGTTCATAACTTCTGCTTGCAGCTCCTCTGCCTCATTCCACCTTTTCTGATGCCAATATGTGGATCCCAAATTTTCCATGATTGCAAGAGTGTCATGGTGGTCTGATCCAAGAGTTGCTTTTGCAGTGTGCATTGATTCTATCTGTAACTGCTCTGCCTCTTTCCACTTTCCCTGCCTACTGTATGTCATTGCCAAATTGTTAATGCCCCTGAGTGTGTCTAGGTGGTCTAATCCAAGCTTTTCCTTCTTTGCATTTACCACCTCCACCTCAAGCTTCTCTGCCTCATCCCATTTACCCTGATAACTATATATCAATGCCAAATTGCCTATGCTCCTAAGAGTTTCTGGGTGGTCTGATCCAAACTTTAATTTTGCAGCATTCATTGCTTCTGCCTGCAAATTCTCTGCCTCATCCCACCTTCCCATCCCCACATATGTCATGGCCAAATTTCCCATGCCAATCAATGTGGCTGGGTGATCAATTCCAAGCTCTGCCTTAGCTATATTTATCACATCCACTTGAAGCCTCTCTGCCTCATCCCACCTCCCCTGAATTTCATATGTGGATGCCAAGTTGCCCATGTTTATGAGGGTGTCAAGATGGCCTGGTCCAAGCTGTGCTTTTGTGGAGTTCATTGCATCCACTTGAAGCTTTTCTGCCTCATCCCATTTTCCTTGATTACTATAGATCATTGCCAAAACACCCATGCTGATGAGAGTTTCTGGGTGATCTGGTCCAAGCCTTTCTTTTCTTACACCCATCACATCTATTGCTAAGCTCTCTGCCTCATCCCACCTTCCCATGTTCAAGTATGTGGATGCTAAATTTCCCATGCTTCTAAGAGTGTCTGGGTGGCCTGACCCAAGTTTAGCTCTTGTAGCATTCGTCACATATACCTGCAGTTTCTCTGCATCATCCCATTTTCCCTGACTTGTATATGTGCTTGCCAAATTACCCATACTCTTGAGAGTCTCTGGGTGGTCTGATCCAAGTCTTTCTTTTTTTGCATTCATCACCTCCAACTCCACCACCTCAGCTTCACCCCACCGTCCCTGATCACTATATGTGACAGCCAAATTGCCCATAGTGGTATAATAATCTGGATGCTCTGACCCCAACCCTGATTTGATTCTATTCAGTACATCTTTGTCCAGCTTTTCTGCCTCATCCAATCTTCCCATGTTCCTATATGCATATGCTAAATTACCCATGCTAATGAGAGTGTGATGGTGGTCATATCCCAGCCTTGTTTTTCTTTGATCAACTGTTACCAATAATAGCTTTTCCATTTCAATCCAACTACCAATGTGATGAAAGACAAGTGTAAAACTGTCATAATCATCAGCATAGTAGATGTTTTTCAATCCCAGTTCTGATGCATACAAAGAATTTGATCTGATGTGTGGTGCAAGCAGTTTACAGAATGCATAGATATCCAAATCCTTGTCAGGAACTATTGAACAGGATAACAATGCTCTTGCTGTGTGACAAAAGTCTGTAGTCACAGTTTTTGGTATCCTATGCCTGCTCCAGTTATGTACCATTAGGTGCAATGAATATAGATGATTATGGCTTTTGATCAAAGAAAATGAGAGTAAGACTTGAATGCCATCCAGGAATTGGATGTGATCCCATTCCCTTTCTTCATTTAAAAACAAAGTCTGGAAGTCTAGCCACTTCACTGACAATGGAAATCCTGGTTTGCTTTCTTCATCAATATTCCTCCTTATGTAGTTCTGAGCTGCATTTCCAAATAATTCTTCTGGGATATTGGTGTGATCCAGAAATGAGAAGATCCTCAACAGTTTAATAGCACTTTGTGCTGCCAGACCATGTCTCTTATCCTTTGCAGCCATGTGCTCGATCGTTTGCATGGACACATCCCATGTCCCATATGTAGATGTTCCATAATCAGATGCACCTTTGAACCCAGTGTCAGACATTAGGGGTTCCTTACATTTTATATACAATTCCAGATAATCATCAATGTTGCAATTACAGCTTTGCATGTATGCTCCTGCTTGGTCAATAGCAAGTGGAATCCCACCCAAATTTGACACAAGTTTCCCAGCCAAATTATTGATGTGGTCAGATGAGCTGTTAAGCATAGCTGACTCCAAAAGCAAAGAAACAGCCTCTTCATCCATCATACAAGAGACTTCCATTGAATCCTTCTTTGATGCCATTCTCTTCATCCCCACATTCCTGCTTGTTATCAGAATATTTCCTCCATTGCCTGGTGGGAGGAACTTGTCAACTACTGAATAATGTCCATCTGCACCATCATACACTAAAATCCAGTTTGTTCTTTGAGAAATCCAATGGAGAGCATCCCTAGCTGAATGTTTCATCTCTGCTGAAGGAATGTATGCCTGAGCAATCTGCATGAGCCCAAGTTCAACACTACTCTCTGAAGAAGCATCAATCCAGAATATGTCAGAAAACCTTTGAAAATTGTTTTATTTCAGGGTAACCATGATATTATTGATAACTCACATATCAGCATTTTGTTCAACAAATTTAAGGCAAATTTGAGTCTTGCCAATACCTCCTAGGCCATGCAATAGGAATGACTTCCTCTGTCCTCCAACAGGAGAACTAAAATAGGTTTTCAGCCTCCCCAGATATTCATTGCGACCTGTGAAGAAAGTGCTTGAAAGTTTCATGGGAGGTAAAGGTGGCAGATCAACATCAGAAGAGGTCAAGAGCTGGTAGTTGACCTATAGATCAGCATACATAATTAACATGTATAACAGAAAGATGCTTGAAATTGACAACCTCTATAAATCGGCCATCTATCACAATGACATTCTGAGCCCCAGAAAAAATGCCAGTATTCAAAATCTGAGGAGGATCTGCTGACATAAAGGTCACAGCCTAGGCCCTAGTGGCAGAGAATGATTGTCAGCATGCAGTGCATAACTGGGCAGTGGCCACTTGCCAGTATCGTGCAATGGATGCAGGTATGTGGTGATTAAGAAGAAAGAAAGGAAGTAACACTTGTCACGCTGACCTGTGTGGGAAAAGGATATTGGCAAAGTCCGTCACGTGTGTCCCAGATGTGATCGATCAATCCGTGAGAAAAAGAAACTGGTTCCGAGGCCTCATCATTTATGTCGAAAAAGAGGGATTTGTGGCAATCGCAACGCGTAACGTTTTAAGCGACGAATGTACCATAACAACTTCTCAACCCTCACTCCTGCTCATGGTTGTTGCATTAAACCTCAAGGATGGGCCAAAATACGAGAGAGACAACGGAGAATGTTGCTGAAAGCCTGAGGATGATGGACCGTGGCGGCGTTAGAGACAATCGCTGCAAGACGGGATGGGCGAATGAGCGGTAGCCTTGGCATCACTTCCAGTATCCACAGCAGCCATCTCGCTGTGGGTCGACGAGTCTCAAGCTTATCGGGCAGAAACGCCGCGGCCTAGTATGGTGCATGCATGCAGCGATGACTAGTATAGTAGTACTAGAGATGGACACCTCCCCGACGCCTGCTAGTGTAAGCCCATCCGCTCTGCCCGTCCACCTCGGTACATAACTAGTTTCTTCCTCGCAGAAGATCTTCAATCTGATTCTTTTACGTTCCAAGCCGCTTCGATCCTACGCATGTTCTCCATCGTCTGTATTTGCAACTCAGCCCGGGAATCCCCAACACTCAACCAAACACAGAGTTATCATCGTCTTTCATCAAGCCTCTCTCGCCGCTTGGGCCTTTATCGATTATCATACATGATTTCCTCCAAGTCAGAGGGCAGAATCTGTTTCCAGTGTTGGCCAAACCACCCACAGTGACACAGGTTTTTGTCAGCTCAACCCGTCTCCGACTGCAACCCCAAGCGCGTTATCAATGACCTGAGTGGATCACCATCTGTACGTCCCGTTGCCCGTTTCTCCTGTATTCCTCATTCATCATCTTCATAGATCAACCAGCTCTATCCCTACCCCAATGGATACACTTCCTTCTCCTTTTCCGCGGAAACGCCCACTCAAAACGGACCGCCCACGCCTAACAGCGTCAAACAATTCCAGAAAAACTTAACCTGACCCGAGATGGGTCCTGTCGAACTTGGAGCGCCTTGAGCAACCTCAACCTGAGTCGAACGTGTACGAACTTTTGGACATCCACCAGATCTTGGATATACATAAACAAGACTTGGAGAATGGCAAATGTCCGAGTCCAAGGCTGCAGGTCGGTTCCTGCCAGTTCTTCAGTTCTGCTTTCAAACTCTGACGTTCACAAATGTCAACAGTATTTGGTCTTCCGCTTTGTGAAGTTGCGAAGCACGCCTCCATCCCATCAGCGCTCTTCTCAACGGTCATGAACTGCACCTTCCACTAGTCAAAGAGCTCTATCACACCAGTAAGCAATCAATCGTTTACAGGATCATTGAAACTAAACAGCATCAGGCGTCCATCAACAGGACTTGTTCTGGATATTGCCCAATCACCGGTGGCTAGCAGAGCTTATCGGCATATTCAATTACCGGAGCAAAGTTGCAGAGTGCAACGCCATGCTTCTGCACACCGAGTCGACGCGAAGATATATGTGCCCTCTTGATCAATTATCTTCTTGCCTGAGCCCGACCTGTCAACCTACTTAATTGATGCTTTATGGGAATGGGGAGGGGTTTACGGAGACACTGAAGACAATAACTTGGAAGTCGGCGGTCGTTCATAAAAGAGAACCAACTTCGGCCAGATTTCCTAAATTCGCTGTTGGTCTATCTCTCGGCGTTTTCCGGCCATGTTGTAATGATGCACGACGTGAACGGGGTGGACGTCCAAGAACTTGGTCGATTGTTCGGATACGTTTTTCGTGACGAAATCGCGTCGTCGAGGTCCTCTACTTCACACGAGTGCGGCTCGGCAATGAAAGAAAGGAAAAACGGACAGATGATGATGTATTGGTTCCTTAAGCGATGGGTCCGATATCGAGTGGGCTCTTTGACGTCGTCGGTGTAGGACCTGAGAAGGGACGACCATGGAAAGAAGAGTAAAGCCCAAGTCTCCTATCGGCCTTAACTCTAGGCCGTCTCCGAGTGCTTGTTTATCGGCGAAGAAGATGGGGAGTGGTCGACGACGCTCCTTTCACCCAAAGCTCTAAGCTCTTTCACCATGACTTGGTGGTCACCAACCTCTCACCATGTTAGCCCCTGGGGGAACTCTAAATAGCGGAGTTGATTCGCGGTCGTGTCATATCGATGTTATACACGGATTATCGAATATAGTAGTGACAGAGTTGTTACACACAAACTACACATTACTCGCTGGTCGTAACAGGTCGTAACACTACCAAGTATTTGTGGAATATCTCAACTGTACCGACAGGCACAGCCAACGAGAAAATGATACAGGTCGGACTTGCATGGGGGAAGGTGTTGTCTTGGAAACCAATCGAAATCGAGATTACTGCCGAGAGCATGCGCACAGCCTTGCCAGAGGCGTCGCTGACCTCTTGCGTGAGGCTCCAGGACCCTAATTGCATAGTAAGAGTATAGCATTTGCTCATAGGTTCTGCACTGACCCAGTGCCATAGTGCATAACCTTGCTATAAATTCCGATTCGGCGCGCCTCTCTCTCGTGCCCCACAGTGATTCCTACGATGCCTGCATCTGCAGCATAAGCCGTATCGACTTCAAGCACCAGCGTCGCTGCAAAGTTGATGCACAACGAAATCAGCAGGGCTCGTAGCCATATGGGTGACATGGGTGGCAACATCCAACCTGAGCGGCCCTTCGTTCAAACTTATTTAGCCAACTTCAAGGCAAACTACAAAAAACCAAAGACTTGCATGCGGAATTACAAAACTTGATAAGTGAGCTGGGCATTGCACGTGTAACTAGTGTTGTGCAAGCATCCACCTCTCCCTTCTTCCGGGACCCATTCCCTTTGATTGGAGCAGAACGGATGTCGACGCTTTCTTGTAAACTTGTTTATTAGTAATTACACTTATCAGGTTTTTCACAAGCCATGTCTTGTCCACAAGGGGCTGCACCGCACCTCGATATCCAGTTAATAATCTCCTGTGCCCATTCTTCGCCTACATCCGTGCTCAGGGCAAGGATCGAACTGACATGGTCATGTCCTTGCAGTGTAAAATCCTCCAGAACACCTCCCTTCTCTCGAAACAACTTTGAAAATGCCCTGGCAGCGCCCTTTATGCACCGAGGTTCATTCTCGCCTGTTATATTTCGAATAGGAGGCAAGACAGTGATGTGCCCGCCGGTCCCAGCGCGACGAAGCAAACCAAGCGGCTGATTTAGAGCTATGTTTCGGACACTGCCGTAGTACTGAGTAGCCGCGCTTTGCAATTCCGGCATCTTCCCTCCAGGTATCTCATAAGGCACACCTATCAGCACGACACCACGAAGTGCTTGTCTCAGCTGTAGCTGGAATAGGTGAGGAAGAAGTAACATGTTGGCAACATGTATCCCACCCGCCGAGTGCCCGAGGACGTAAATCTGAGTAGGGTCGCCCTCGGACACATGTTCGGTCACCCACAATAAGGCGTCGCGAACGTCTTCCGCACCTTGCGGAAAGACAGCGTTGGGAACAAGACGATAGTCCGCGATGACCGCAAGCACCCCCCTCGAAGCAAAATAGGCGCCCAAGTTGTTGTGAACCAAGTACTGAGGCGGGGAGCAGCGGGATCCATGGATTAAACTGCCACCGTGAAAGAAGACGACGATGGGCGGTCGGGAGTCGCCTCCAGCCTGAGCGGACCCGGATGACGGTGGATAATAAACGTCAAGCTGAAATTGCATCAAAAGCTCGGTTTTTACCAACTTCTTAACCTGTGACTAACCTGATGAGCGTCAGTAGAACCGTAAGCATATGTCGCGCGCTTGATGGCGTTAATTGAAGTTCGCTTGGCCTCGAGTAAAGGATAAGCTGGAGTAGTACATCGGATTTAGTAATTGAACCTAAAAGCAAGGAAAAAAAAAGAAAAAAAAAGAAATGCTGAGTATGTACTTGGGTCAACGATGTCTTTGATGTTCAGTCGAGAAGTATGCGGCATGGTGCAGACGTAGCAGGTATAATCTTAGTGAGTTGGGTCAGGGCTGTGCGGTACTAATATGTTTGTTTGCTCAGGTTGTTCACGGCAGGATTCGGCCCGCCTTGCGTGCCACGATTGTTCCCAGCAGCGCCAATAGCAAATACTACAACTATGCGAAGGTTTCTTTGGATATTGTGGGGGATGATCATAAAGTGGCCCCGACGACTCCTCATCGACAAGCTGAAGCGTCGTGCAAAACTCATATATCCCCCAACGACTACGCCCTCCGTTATACAGCTTACAAGCCACACTATGCTGAAAAAAGGCTCGCACAACATATTCAATGAAGCAGAGGCCATGCGATTTATCCGTGCCCATACAAACATCCCTTTACCCGACGTTCTGGACACATGGGCGATCAACGAGGACTACGCGTATCTAGTCATGGAAAGAGTCGAAGGTGTGCCTCTTCGCGATGTATTCCAAAAGCTATCGTCTGCACAGAAGAGAACCATCGCTCATGAGTTGAAGGCGTTCGTCGACCAAATGAGGACTATTGTAGTACCCCAGTCTCACAATTATGGTACCACTGGCATAGCGTCTGTTAAAGGCGGCACGTTTCGCGAGGACCGCTTTGATGACGAATACATGGGTCCCTTCGAGGACGAGCGCGCATACCATGATTGGCGCGTTTCGGTTGTCCAGGCGATTTCGGCGAGACATCAACCGACGATGGAGAGACTAAAAATCATCCGGAAAGAGCTTCAGGACGACCACGACATTGTCTTCACGCACGGGGACCTCAATCTCGGAAATGTTCTGATAAAGGTTCTGGGCGATGGGGATGTGCACATCGTCGCTGTGCTCGACTGGGAAATGGCGGGGTGGCGGCCGGCGTACTGGGAATATGTGAAGTGCATGCATTGTATGGGTGGTTGTGACACGGAATGGGGAGAGTTTGTGGGTATGGTACTTCAGAAGTACGAGAAAGAAAAGGCTCTTGATGACGAGCTGCAGCGACTCTCAGGAGATGCGTACTAAAGGAATCACTTGATCCTCAGACGCTGTATCGATCATTCCTCCACTGGTGTCGATGGGAAAGAGGAAGCCGTTCCTGCCATTGCGCCAGTCCTTTCTCCACTGACTGGGTTCTTCAGGCCTGCCTTAGTACATTGCGTCTTCTACATTTGTTCGCCACACTCTAAAGGCACTATACACTGACATTCATGTTGAAATTGACAAATTTCAATTGTGTCGTCCCGAGACTATAAGACAACACTGTCACGAAGAGTATCCCGTTGGGCATATTAGGAAACGCCACCAGGGAGAAACTTCTCAGCAATCTGCCGTGTCAGTGTCTGCAATGACGCGAGCATTCTGCTGCTGTAAGTGTAATATTGTCATGGACAGCAGTGGGACGGTGTCGGACATTGAAAGCGCGCCTGTTCCACATAATGTACAAACATACGATTTTCTGCACTCACATGGAACTGGGCGATGGATAGTATTTAAACAAGAGGCGAGCCATCGGATTTCGAATGTGTGCTAACTACTTATGTATTGAATCAACACGTCGAAACGGCATAGAGGAGCTTCGAAAGGACATCGTCTCGCGGTTTCGCCCCGCGGTTTCGCCCAAAGGTGCTTTGTCAGTTGCTTTTGTCCCTTCCTATGGTTAATTTTATCTATGCAACGCGCTAGAGGATTTAGATGGATATGGCTGCCCGTCGTCTCACCTTTTTCTGTATATGTAGGTCACCTTACTCAGGGTCGTCTGCAATACAGGAGCTTACATTGCACAATAGAAATCCAGTTTGTTTGGATTCAAGTTTACCGCTTGGTACAAGGCTTGATAGATTATCGAGGGTCAATACCGAAGAACGACATTTGGCGAAGAGCGATTTCACCAGACGTTTAGCGGATGTTTGATGTTCAGACCCGGAAATTCTTAATCTCGTCCCACTAACCCTGGTGATGCTAGATTCTAACGTGATTTTCAGAATGCCTAGCCAAAGTAACATAAAGAGCATTTGCTTGTTCCATCGTTATGCTCGCTATTTCTCCGTGTACGTATCCTATCATACCATCAATTGCTAAGAAAATTTATTGTTCATAATTCATAGGCGATCCAAAAAGCGCAAGTCGGATTCAATACTTAAGAAGCTATCGTCCCCTTCAAGGCGGCCAAAGACGGAGCGAAGAAGTATTCTCCACCGCGTGGGACGACCCAATTTATGGGCAATTTTAGCTCTAATGTAGGATCATCCGGGTTGGTACCGGATAGCTGCCGGTTGGCCCCCTGGCCGATTATAGCGTCGAAGCTGCAACAAGAAATTCAGACGACGTCATCCACGCACGAAATTATACTTGCCCTGGAACCTGAGACGTGGTTTGGGTGAATGGGAATGTAATGTTATTCGCCCAATCTAAACGACCGATCAGATCAACTGCGATCTTTTCATAAACGGCACGCACTTATTTGAAGGAACCGGAATCCATTCAGGATACTGCTCTGATAGCTTTGGAATAGCAGTCCACGATTATTAATGGTCTTCTGTTCCTTTTTCTCTTCGGGCGTAACCTCCGGACCGAACTGAATCCCGCGACGCATGATCCTATGAGTTTGAACTTGGTTATTCAGGTCGGAACGCGGGTTCGTCTTGCGAGTATGGGCGGCGAATGGGCAAATCTTCTGGGTTCCGAGCTCTGCAGCATAGCTGAAATCGTTGTTCCTGTTCATGAGATGGTGAGCGCTGTGCGGAAACGAACGAGCCATGCGACGTACAGATCTATGTTTGTAGCCAAGAATGCATCGTCGTCGAAAGGCCTCAAGTCAATTGGGGCACCTGCACAACTCATCAGCTGTACCGCTCCCATGTTCAATCTCCACGGTACTTACCACTCTTCCATCGGCCTATGAGACGAGCGCCCAGAAGGTCACTCCCTTGTTGCGGCGTCAAGCCTTGCACCTTGAGGGCATTTGAATCCAAGAACTTATTGAACTCTGGCACAAGTTGGAGAAGGAATCGGAACGCCAAGAAACTTCCGTCTACCATCCAGGGGTCGCGAGCCTTTTGATTCGCATCCCCTTCCCTACCGACCAAGATAACGCCTGGTAGCACGGGAGGAGGTCCGGGGGGAGGATTCTTATCAAATCCGATAACTGCGGGGTTCGATATTCCATCCTTAAACCCGAAACTACCAAATAGAGTAAGCATGTATCACACAGGTATTAATACGTCTTTTGCTTACTGTTCGTGACCGGATTCGTTTCCTGGCCTTACGTCACCTGTGACGCGGAAGACTTCTGCAACCGACGACGCGGGCGTCCCGAATCCAAATATATTCAAGACTTGTGCCACCTTGGTGTTAACAGTTGCGTGACTTTCCCCAGAGAAGATAATCAAGCCATGTATTTGCTGTTTGAATTGGGGCAGCCAGTCCGGCACAAATGTTGGTCCTGCTCCCGTGCCACTGTCGCCAAGGGACTGTGCATCGGCCTCTTGTCCGCCAAGGAAGGCTGAGTCAATCAAGTTTTTGTCGCTGATCCCAAGCTAAAGCAGCATCTCAATTCATCGCAATCTGCAAAAACTCATCAGATAGTGCGTTACCTTGACAAATCCAAAGTGCGAAAACGAGATGTTAACTCCCCAAAGCGGAATCAATTCAGGTTTTGGGTAAGGCTTCTTCTTGTGCTTGTCAATCGCATCTTGGTCCTTCAATACTTGCTGTCACAGTTGTGATGAGCGGAATAACTTTTTGAAGCTGTTTCCTGAAGTTCGGGACATTTAAGATCTGGAAGAAGAACTTGGTCTCTGTCTTCTTGGGTAGCCCACCACTAAGAACACGGAATCAGTGCGGGCACTACTTTGGAGATGGATGCAAGACAGACAGGATATCTCCCTGAATATTATCCAAGTTCAGCGGTTGAGGCGGTTGAGTCATGCTTTGATTATGTTCAGGGCTCGTTCTGCTGTTGCGTAGGACCAACCTTATATACAAAGTATGCGTCCCATGTTTGCACCCTCTTACGGTTCCACGTTTGAGGTACACGATGACTCCATTCAGCGCTGATTTGAACGCACAGCACCAAGAACGTCGATGTTGGTGCCGTCTAACACCATTGTAAAATGGAACGCCTAATTTATCCCATCGCCCAACTAACGTCATCTAAGCTTTCGGACCTACAAATAATCCGTAGGGAACCCGCCCAACAAGTCTGATGTTCTTTCCTGACGGGCACAGCGCCGTAATATTACTTTTAGCAAAACGCCAGCGCCATCTAGCGGAGTATCGTGACCATGGAGTTAATCAATACTAGTCATAACGTTTGTTCTATATTTTTGGCATGCAGTTACCCACATCTGCGTTCGGCAAGTACGCAAGTAGGCGTAGATGACTATCCGTAGTTTCTACCGGATACGAACCAGTCCTAAATGAATGAAAACAGCCTTGCGCTGGTAGCAATCGAAATACCAAAACTAAGGTTCAATGAACAAGTCTGAACACAGTATTCTGCGGCCACGTCTAAGTTATGATCACAAAACTGCTTCTTCAAATTTCTCGGCGTTCCCAGGATCTATCACATCAATCCCCATAGCCTCCGCTGTCATACAATGGCAAGTCAGACAGGCATGCGTAGGATAACATCTAAGTACTTTACCTTTTATCTGTCTTACGGGACCAGTGAACCACTTCCTTGCGCTTAGGATCCAGAACCCAATGCAATATGCCACGACAATTCCGACGGCGACCACTGCATAATTAAGCGTTTGAGAATTAACGGGCTATATGTAACAAGGCAGGAAATCGACTTCAGATCATTTAGCCTTTTGTGATCGTGATGACGTACGTTTATTTGGGGTAATATGAAAACGATGGTAATAAATGCTATCCACGCTACCGCAGTAACGGCCACAGGAATCGAAAAAACGCCCAAGTGGAAAGGTCCCTTTTCGAAGTCCTGTCTGTTCATGATACGCAACAAAATCGGTATGCCTACCGTCCAGGCTAAGATAGGATCACTTATCACGGTAAAACATCGAAACGTACCATATGATATGTATAATCCTATGGTCGCGATCGATGTCGCTGCTGCAAATGCGACAGAACTGCCAAGACTAGGGAGACCAAGTATGAAGCTGAGGGTACACGCAAGCCAGACTTGTGTTTGCCATGAGTAAGAGATTCCGAATCGTAGCGGGTATCAAACCTGTTCTTATCGGCGATCTCCACTGTTTGCTGACCTTGTTGAAGAAAGTATGCCCTGGTATCCCGCCATCACGGGCAAATGCGTACATCATTCGGGAATTTGATGTCACGGAGAACGTGCTTCAAATGACAATGGATCAAAGTTAGACGTTAGACGGTAAGCTGCTAATTTTGATGTGCTTACCCGCAGAAATACATGGCACCAATAATAATAACCTATTGATTAATGAACCAGGCATGAGGTTGTGTCTAATATTTCCCGAGAGCCTAATGTGACGTACCATAAGCACTATAGCACCGTCTTCTCCAACAGTATCAAGGAAAATCTGAGTGACAGGCTGGCCTGTCGGAGAAGCTATCGTCCCTTCTAAATCCTGAATGGAGAAAAGCAGACCGAGCAGCAAATACCATCCTAGGATAGCGGAAATTCCAATGCCCATGACAATACCGATGCTGCCTGACATGGCCGCATTTCGAGTCTCTTCTGTCATCTGTCTTTCGTCAAGCGCAAAACACAAGTAGTACGACGGAGGCTCACATGGGCGCTCGCATCGAATCCTTCGTTATTTACGAGATTACACTTGTCAGTAACTTGCCATCTTTTGGTAGTTCCAGGTCAAACCCACCCGTTAGCGTGTACTGCATACAAATCCAAGTTACTCCGTCTACCATCAAGTGGTGTTAATTCTTACCTGCGACATCAATATCTAGAGATCGTACACCACGTTATCACAGATGCGTCGAGTACGGAGCCTGCTCTTACCCCAATTATGGCAACGTATGCAGGAGATGCCCGTGATCCCCACCCCTCACCATCTACCCCGGTCCCGTCGCGGAATGTCCTGAATACGAAGTCCCCTGACTGATGATGAGGTGCCTTGGCCAAAATAGCAATTACTAGAACAAATGTTCCGACTGCATGCCACCAGATGGAGACGTTGTTCAGGTGGTGCAATAACCGAACGCCAAATGTATTTGTAAGACCTGTGGATGTATCAGGCAAGGTATTGAAGCTATATCGATTTCGACCTTGTGAAATTAGGACTGCCGCGTAGATACCTAGTGAGGATTAGCGACAGCGCCCCCGTCTAGTCTAGATTCATGGACTTTACCGATTGTGGTTCCCGGTGTCGGGGAAAAGCTTGATTTCAAAGTGCATACGGTAGAGATGAAGGTTGCACATGCGAAGCTGCAAACAAGGACATTAGGAGCAACAACTTGGGTAAGAATTGGGTCGCACCTTATGCCAGTGGTAATAGCGACCTGACCAAGAAGGTTAAACCAACCTACTCTTATGTCACTCGGAGTTAGAAAGGGGATGGAAATTCGTTTCAATACCCGTGATCCATGATGCCAGTGGTGCCCATTTCCGTTTTGACAGCATAGCCGCCCAAAAATACGGTCCCCCAGACGTTGGATGAGCGCTAATGGAAATTGTAATCTTATCATGATAGATTACCACCAAGACACACCTGCAAATTTCTTGCGGTGCGGGATAGTCATTGATACCAAAGATGGCCATGATGGGGCGTACCTGCCATGGCGAGTCCGACTGACATGGTGAAACATGCTCCAGATTCCAAACACATAAATGCATGAAGGGGAACGCCAACATATGAAACTTACAAACAATAACCCAACTCCATGTCATAACGGCAGGACCACCAGTATTCTTCAAATGGTACGTGAGCTTATCGAACAACAGAGGTTACTGGTTCAACTGACCAAACCATACAAAAACAACGATGGCATGCCTGTAAGGATTGAGATAATGGAGAACGACATCTATCACAACAATTCAGATAGGCATCGGTTCGTGGATGAATCCGTCAAAGTGACGTACGCCAAAGTTCTGGTTGAGAAGACGACCAATACGTTAGAAAGGGTAAGTCTGGGCAAATTCAGGGTCAGAAGCGCACCTGCAAAAGTCCCAAATCCCGTCTAGTGATAGGCTTAGAGAATTGACCTCGATCGAAGCGGTCCAGACTTACTTCAATTCCTGTTTGTAGCCCATACGAGCCAGTTCAGCCTCGTCCCCTTCTAACTTGTCTGTAGGAGTGGACCCCCCATGTTCCACCATCGATGCACTGTTGTCTTCGGTTGACATGCTTTCTGAAGCGTTGAAAGAGGAAGTTGTGCGGAATACCCTATCAGGTGAAGTGGGGAAGGTCAACCGAGAAGAAAAGAGCCGGGAACCCCGGCGCCACCTTATCTTCGACACCCCCGGTTGTTTATCCCATGCGTATCCCTGACACCGCAAGTGTAAGCCTCGTTCACACCAATTGAATGCACAAGACAGCATCACGATCGTACCGCTCACACCAGTTTCCCTTATCAGATCAAATGAACCACGCCCGCGCGCCGCTGCCAGCTTTCAGGTGTCGAATAATACAAAAATATCATTCAGCCTGATGTAATCAGGTCACTATCTTTACAAGCAGCATGTGGGCCGTCAAAAAAGATGAATTCAATTAAAAGCAGTACACGTGCAACCCCACGATTTCCTCCTTATTTGCAGGGTTGACCTGAAGTGAACAGAGTTGGCAATATGCTGAGAATGAGACATCGACAGCACGAACCTTCAAAGCAACTATTCTCTCCTCATCGATCATGAATGCTCCATACTCCTCATTAACCATACGGACTTGAGCTTGATAAGGAAGACTTGTAATCAGGGGTTCTCTGAAAAGTGAAGCGGCGACCATTGTAGAGGTATTATTTCGACTCGACCTCCGAGTCTCTTCGTGTTGTCCCGGAAGAACGTTAAAATCCCAAACTTCCAATGCGTTATGGCCATCATGGGACTCGGGGGGCTGGACTACGCGTTCACCTTGAACATAACTAGAGAAAGGAAATGATGAGGAGGATGTACAGGATGAAATAACGATGATGGGTACCGTAGCCAATGAGTTGGAGAACGGACGGTGCTAAACCGGGTGTTTCCGGGGCCCCATTCATGCCACGGAACCTCAGTCGCATGGGACATTTGATTTCGGCCTTTGCCAAGACTTCCATCAATTCTTCCGTAGTCTTTGATATATGTTTCGAGTGACCTATTGTGGACATAGAAGAAGCCGAAATGGAGGGGGCTCCCGATGGGCATATTCTCATTACGGTATCCAACAGAAAGGGTCTGAACCCGAGAATCTGGCCCCGTTGTGAATTCTGTCCCGTGGGGAGGCTTGGCTAAAAACGGCCCGGAATGGGATGACAAAAATAGCAAAGAACGGTCATCCAGCAGAGGTGGCATACGTAATGTCACCACATGGACGGGAATAGGATCGTCCGCGCAGGAGAACTTGTAAAGCAAGATAGCCCCGTCGTCATCGATGGTGGTGATCATGAAAGCACGAGGGCTAATGAGCGCGAAATCCCAAGAAATAGGTGGTATGGGGTATTGATTTTCATCGGAATCCTGATTGATGTATGCATCGATGAGAAAGGTCAAAACGGTTTAGTAATCGTGACACATACGCTAAGAAGCTGGTCAGCTTCCCAGTTCCACAAGATCAAGCGAGTTTGGAACCCCAATGTCAAAAACACGGCCAATACATCTGAGGCTATCTGCACAAAGGCGGTATTAATGCGGTGGCGAATGCTAAAGCGCAGCTCAGGCTCTTGAGCTTTCGGGTGACGCCCCATGGTAGACATGGTCCGCAGATGTAATCGCATATTTCTCGATAAATCCTCCTGAAAGACACTAAGTTGATGATTAAGCGACGGCTAGCGCAAAGGAGGAAAATAGTCGCGTACGTGTCATCTTCTTCCAACAGTACTATCAGATCCTGTGTAGGATCTATGGCAAAATCTCGCAAGTCCATCTTGATGTCTTCATGGTAGACGGTATATCCTGGGCTCTTCGCACTTGGTAACCAAGCAAGGAACATGTCTTCGCCGTTCGTTTTCGCGAACACGCCGCCCACTAATTCGTAGGCCGTACAATACCCCTGTACGTCCACATTGACATTGGACTTCCACTCCAAATCTCGCCATGCCTGTTGACTGTCTCTTAAAGCGCACAGGCGTTCGGCGTGGGAGGTTATTGCATCGCCGCAATCAACCATTTTATGCTTGAACAATTCGATGATATAGAGCAATTCGGAATCGCATTCGATAATTCTGTTCAGAGAACTGCAAACCTATGGACAGGAATGAGGAAAAGGCTTGGTTTCATCACGGTACGCACCAAACGACATTTGAGTAACTCTTCACAGCTCGAATGCCTAAGAATTTCGTGAAGTATCTCGCCTGGAAGCGACAAAAAGCCCGAGCGAGAGTTCATCTGTTGTGAATAACGCATGGTGGAGGTGTTGAGTCAAGATTCAGCGGAGAAAAGATGCACTCCATCAGATGACTGAACAGATTTTGAATGAAATGAGATAGCATGTGGTGTGCATTGATGGTGTAGCGGTAACATTGGGTCTTCCCATGGCCTAGCTCCGGGTTCGACTCCCGGTCAATGCAATATTTTTTTCTTCCCAATAGCGAAACATCGTCAAACTACGCTACATAAAGTATGCACAAATTAGCTTAGAGATACAATAACATTATACGCGATATTCAATGCCCTTATATACTTGCATATTAAACCAATGCTCGAATCTCCTTTAAGTGCTGAATGGTGATGGTGTCACGAACTGTAATATAGGTTAGAGGTGTCGAGGGCGAACAACTGTGTTCTTACTTTGGTCCAGTAAAAGTCCCGTTGCATGCGTATCCTGCCGAAAGGAACCGTTAAATGGAAATAACTTTGATTTTGACTTGAACCTACGACAGCGGATGTAGAATAGCAAAGAAAACGGCGCTCAACAGGTGATAGCCTCTTCTACAGGGAATTGAGTCAAAACATAGGATAACCTCAATGAGTAAACGTCGCACCTGATACCCCTTGAACTTGGCAATGAAAACTATGCAAAGGTGACTTAGGCGTGATAGTACAAGGAATGAAAATATTATCGTACACTCGGTAACTTCTTCCACGTTATTCACGCCTGTATAGTTGGCGATGTAGTCCGTAACCCGTGCGCCGGATTCCAACGTCTTTTTCAGAAGATCCGTCTAATGGTACAACATCAGCCAGCAGCAGCCGCGACACCGTATATAATGACGCACTTTGTTGAAGAATAGTATCAACTCTGCATTCCCCAGGATTTTATTAGAGCATATTTCTTTCCATAGTTTTGTACTGTCCTCCTGATAAAGATTCAGGCGGAACCCGCAGGACGAGGAACAAACTCTTACAAGTCGATTAATGGTGGAATCTTCTTCCAGGTACTGGTTAAATGCCAGTGGTGCCAAAAATATGATAGCTTGAACTAAAAATGATTATGAGAACGACATCGTTATAACCACGAGACATAATAATACCATCATCAAAAAAAGACGCCCAGGTAGCGCGCTATACCGATATCAGCACACGAAAATCCAGACACGTTTCGCCTAACCGAGTACTTGCTACCGCCCACATCTGTTATGTAGTAGAAAGATCCAGCTTGGGATCCTACCCATCGTCAGTCATTGTAGACAATTCTCACAAGGTTTGGTTACCTGTTTCAAGATGAAAGATGTGTTCTTCTGCACCAATTGTCCTGATGCGAGCACGGATGATGTCCTCTATTATCTGGGTGAATTACGAGCTCAAATGATCTTTGCTACTACTTACGATCAGTTGGCTCATAATTAAGAGCCGTTATACGATCAATATCATCTAGAAATCTGACTGAAGGTAAATCATTGGCCACGATTCGTAGCGGTGATGAAGTAGCTCACGAGGTGCCGACCCCGCCCATGTGCAATTTGGAATATTGATCCATAAGAGTCTTGACGTTCGGCTGCTGCCACAGCTCGTTGACCGTGTCTTTCGAGGCTGCCAACACGATCGAGGGGTCCAACTCCGAACGTCGCCTGTATTCCGGAGTGGAGCTTTTCAGAATATTTCGTAATCGGTCTTGCCAACCAGTGCTGGCACGAACACAAGTGTCTCTTACACCAATATCAGGACAGATCAGCTCGATAAGCCGTGTTTCGATAAAGAGAAGAGGCGAGAACTTGAGACGAAAATTTTTTATACGTTGATAATTAGCAATTTCAGCTGAATCAATGTTCGGCAGCCGTTCTATATGCTTCAACTCCAGGATATCGAGAATCGTCCGGATTTGACTACCAGCGTATATTGGTCAGAAAGGGGACAAGCTCTTAGGGTGAAGGAAACGCACCTTAGGACGTTTAGGTGTATAACGAGCCTCCACATGGACCTATCGGTGTTGAATTGTTTTGGGGCAAACGCGAGCTGAAAATCTGTGTCCATGTAAGCAATAGCACCAGATGACCAAGAAAAGGAGCGGGCATACTCTTCAATACGGAGCTCTGGGCAATAACTTTGTATTAAGGCAAGACTGACGTGTCAAGGGGATATATTGCGAACCTTTCCGGACTCCGATTGACCTGCATGCAGAACCGATGAACACGTCGAGTAAGATATATCACGGATAGACAGACCTAGAAGCAGCAATCGCGTTGCCTTTTTCTTTTGTTCCAAAGCTTTCTTCGACTCGGATAAAAGAGTGGTTATACTTGCAGAGTCTTGTGTAACCGTGTCATCTTGATTGCCGGCATTACGGTTGATACAAGGATTAGGGAAAAACATCTCCAAGTTGGTTTCAAGTTGGATGAGGTACCACGCGGTGACCCGTAACGAGCAACGGGAGGGGATGGAGATGGTGGAACTAGACAGCCGCGGGATTATTTAAAAGGTCAAAAAAAAATGGAGATGGCATCCGAACAAAGTGCTGTTTTTGTTCAGGGATAACTTGCAAGGGTCCGTCAAGGTACTAGTCTGTTGCGCTTGTTTGATTACTGATTGTGACCGTATTAGGCTAAAGCTTACGTATAGCATACGGTGGCCGCAACCGGCTATCTATCATAAATAAGTATTGCACCGAGTCGTGTGTCCTTTGTGGGTGTCGATCTCAAAATAAGTACCGTCATGGATATTTGACTATCGACTCATGGCTACGCGCCCAAGACCACATCTTTATTGGAATTGACGCTGCGAAGTTTTGCTCATATATGGCAAGTTACGGCACTGGAGATGGATCTTAAAAATATTCTCATGTTAGGGTTGAATGACTTATCAAAATCTGACATGTCCATATTTGGTCATCCAAGTAAAGCAGTTGCACGGCCCCCGGCGCAATAAGTTATTGAGTACGGTGAAACCGAAAAGAATACCGAAGACGAAACGAGCTTCGAATCACCCCGTGACTCGCCGCAATACTATTGGGGACATAACTGCCTTTTGGCTCGGCCGCTAGCCAGGAAAAAAACTTCGGCAGCTTTTGCGTATTGTTAATATGGCATTTTAATCAATGGCCGGTTATTGCAACGGCCTACATCGAGGCGTCCTTCAACGCGTGGTGGACCCTAGTAGGTCCTAGTCGGGCCAATAAGAATGACTGCAAAGACATCGTTCATTCCAAAAGCTACGTCACTCACCCGAGATCGGTATAGCTTCCAATCGCTAGCCACAACCTCCATGATAGTTACAACACGAGGAACTGAAACCTGGCAACAGAGTTATCCCAATGGAGAATACTATAACCTCGGAACTTCGGCAGGTAAGAAGTTGACCATTGTCTACGGTGCCCGGATATTAATCGCGTTGCATGACAGAAAGGGTCAGCGGCTCCAGTGTATGAGACGCGTTGGCAATAAAGAAGTCATCGCATAGGTACTTTGCATATAAAATACGGTCTCGGAATGCAAAGTTCCGAGATTGATATCCGATGCCTTCAATATACGCGCCGAGCAAAAATCAAGCATGTCATGGGTCGTTATGGACACTGATCAAACATACCCAATATGAATCAGGGAAGTGTCAGTGAAGCATAGACGGAAACCCTGGGTAGACCGATAGTTTGGTCTGAAACTCCTATATTTTAGATAACGAGCAATTAGATATATCGAACATAAGCACAAGGCCAAAAAAAGAAGTAGGGATATCACATTTCACATCCCTTCCAACGACGACCAAATGACCGTCCGTGGCTTTCGCCTCGGGTCATCCTGGCACAAGTCAAAGAGATGCCGCATGGTTGGCCGTCCATGAGGACAGTTCCAAGGTTGCTCTATTGTGCCCATGTGCTGAACCACGGTGGTCATCTGACTCTTATTCAGCGGCATTCCTATCATTACGCTCTTCCGGCAAGCCCTCATTGCGAACATCGCACGGGCTTTAGAGCATCTCACTACGTTACCAGACGGCTGGTCCCTCATCAAGTTCAGAAGTTCTTCCAAATCTGTCAAACGTCAGCCACTGTCACCCCGAAAATGAACGGTGGCTTGCCTGCCATCCCAAACTCGGTACTTTTGCTGACAGGGAAGGCGGTAACTTTAAGCTTGGAACCCTGACCCACAGCTGCTGTTTCATCCACCGCCAGCTCAAACCCGTTCTGCTGCAACATGTGCATGTTTTCAATTGCAATGAGCTCATCTGCCGCCGTCAGCTCTAATGGGCGGGGTCTGTGCGTCCCAGTCAGCGTCGCCTGATATATGCCAGATGTACACACCTAAAAAGCTTCTGAGACTGGATTCTTGTCGTTTGCTGCAACGTCTCAAAGTTGTACTTCTCATCAGAAGCATGCTGGTCTACGATGAAGAGGTCATCCATCTGATCTCTTTCCCCGCCGTCATCACACGCCGCCGCCTTTTGCCTTCGTACAATGATAAAACCAAGGTTGAACTGCCCGATAATGTCCATATTTGCAAAATCGGCCTTGTCAAGAACCCGCGCCAGAGCACGCGTTGCACTCTCATTATCTTCCGTATTTGCCACGCCAGCATCAGCTGAAACCTTGCTTGATACACACGGAGCATCTTCGGCACCGACTACTTGATTCCGTAACCGGGTCCACGCGGAAGTTAATCGTTCGATATCAAACCGTAATGTCACGTTTCCAGATGCTGTGTCTGAGCCACGAATAATTTCAGGACGCAGACCCGATTGTTTCGTCGACGTTTCAGATGCCAAATCCTGTTCATCATCCATCTCGATAACTTTGGATGCCGGGTGGCGTTCGGGTGGTGCAGTCGTGGAACTCATTGATGGAATGGCATCCTCCATGACAGTATCACTGTCGGACCTTGCCCGTGTCTTGTCTACGCCGCCTACAGGTCGTTGCTCCTCGCGTAATACGATAGTTTTGATCCTGGGGCCGATAATCTCAAAGCTGGGTCTTCTATCTCGTCCTTTCCGTACGTCCTTGCCAGGTGTCCTGACTTTTTCAACGCCTTCCATGTCTTCCGCGTCCATCTCTTCGTCCCTAGCAGGTGGTTCCTTTTTCGACGACGCCAGCAGGCCACCTCTGGCAAACCCGGCCAGCCGATTACGCAGGCTATCCAGAGAGGTCATACCCGCCCCGCTCTTACTGGGAGGCTTGCGGGCAGGCTTGCTCGCGCTGGTACTGGCGTCAGTTTGCGCGTCCTCCACCTCCACCCTCCTCTTCTTCGTCGCTGGTTCCTCAGAAGCACCGCCGGGTTCTGGAAGATCATCAGACTCCTTTTCGGGAACGGGTGCTGTTTTTTTTCGGCCCCAAGCAGCTTGCGTCGTATCCAGCACGACGGGTTTCTCTATCTGTTTTTCCTTGCTCCTCTCGGGGCGCTCTCCCTCGTCAACGTCCATATGGTCCAGCTTCTCCATAGGACGAGATTTATCGCCAGCGTCCGTGTCCTCAGCTGGTTTTCTCGCTTCTCCTTCGGTCTCAGCCTTGTCCATTCTAGACTTTTCGGGGCCAGCGGGAGAAGCTTGCGCTGCGTCGACTTCATTTGGTACAGGGAGCGGTTTAGGTCGAGACAACTTTTCGCCAGCTGTTCTCTCCGGCTCTGGCAGCTTTTCATTATCCTCGGAAGTTGCCGGAATAGGTAACAATTGCGACTTGTCGTTAGCTGGTGTTCTCCTTTCCTCCTGGGTATCGGCCTCTTCTGTTATGGCGACGGCGGGAGCTGCTTGCGCTCCACCAACTTCATCTGCAACTGGCTCAGGGAGAAATAATGGTTCGCCTGCTACACTTCCTGGCGGTGGAGCCTTTTCCTTATCCTTGGAACTTGTCGGTGTAGGTAACGACTGTGACTTGATCAAACCAGAGCCTGCCTTGAGATTCAGCCGTTTCGAAAAAGGACTATCGAACGTCGTTTGCGTGAGAGCTCGCTGGGACATCGGCGTCGGATTGAGATCAAAAGTAGACCGATGCGATGAAAATTCAGTTTCGAGAGCAACCTAGAAACATGAGTTTGTTATACGTATTAAAGTAACCGTTGCGCTTACCTTGAGAGCATCAATCAGCTTTCCTTCACTCTGGAGAAAGATGGTACGCTTATCAGGGCTGACGTTGATGTCGCAACATTCTAGAGGAATCTTAGATTGTTTCGCTCTGATAGGCGGTTAAATGACCCACCGGTTGGGACAATAAAGTCTGCCAAAACAAACGGTGCCTGGTTGGCATTGAACGTTCTATAAACCTCATTGAATCCCTTCTGCACTTTGGTTAAATTGCACGGCCGCCCGTTGACATAGAAGAACTGTCTATCCGTCCCTGTTCGGCCCGCCCCAACGGAGAACTTAGAAATTAGACCCTTTACTTGAATAGGAATGGTGTCATCATTATTGTCATCATCGCATGGCCCCTGAGTTTGGGAACCTGGCTCAGCATGTCTGTCTCTGATCCGCCTCAAAGCTGATTTCTCCTGCTGGAAACGGAAGCTCAGGTTCAGCTCGACCATGTTTTCCATCGCTTTGGGACCCCAGAGAGCTGTTAGAGATGCCTTGAACGACGACGTGCCGTTGGTTTTGATTTGGTCGATTTTCTTTCTTAAAGTGATGAGCCTTGGTGGATAGTTGGTCGGAAATAGGGCACCTCTTACCCATTTTCTTGTTGGTTGCTGACCGTAAGCCTCGTCCCGCGTCCTGAGCCATCCATGCCTGCACAAGGACCCAAAGCATATGCGTTTAACAGGCCAAGGGCTTTGCCGAACTCTCGTTTCATGTTCCTTTGCAATTCCTTCCTGCGGACGGGCAGTTGAGCGAATAACCCTGTGAATTGTACAGTTGTTCCTCGCTACAATATGATATTGTCAACTTTGTTTTATGGGGAGATGCCACTGGCCCAAGCTTACTTGTCTAGCTACTTTCGTCTTCTTTGCTACCTTTCCACTGTGCTCCAAGTCCAGCTGGATACCCATGGGGCCGCTCGTCGCCGTAATGACGGTAACGTTATCGCACAAAGCGCAAAGGGAGGAAAGAGCCTCTCCCCGAAAACCGAAACTGCGGACAGTAGAGAGGTCGTCAAAGGTAGCTAGTTTAGAGGTGTAATACTTCAAGCCTGCAATCAAAACACTAGTAATCGACAAGGGAATTGCCCAAGACGCGCCGAAGACGTACCGACACTCTCCCAATCTTTCTCGGCAATACCACATCCATTGTCAATGACTTCAACGCTTGTTACACCATACTGCTTGAAGCGCACCTCTGAATGACGCGCGAAACCAAAGATGAGTGCTCAAACACGAAAAAGCACGTCCAACCGTGACGGACCTATGCTTGTCGCGCCTGCATCCAAGCTGTTCTCCACGAGTTCCTTGACAGCCGTCTGAAGATCTATCACGACCTGACCAGACGATATCCTGTGTATGGATGCCTTGTCGAGCGCTTTGATTCTGGAAGTATCTTCAGTTGTTGACTCGGAATTTTCCATGATTGCAAGTGCCGAACGCAAATGAAGTTTACTACTTAGTATTTTGTGTCGCGCACCAAGTAAGAGTCATCACAACAAACCCCAACTTCCCGGCAACGTCCGGCGCCGATGTGAGCGGCAGATGTCGGCGAGGCGGGCCGGTGGTGACATGTCATCCCCAGAACAAGAATGTCAGTAAGCGCCGGCGCCAGAGATTGGGGAGCAGAAGTATCTTCGACCCCTATCGCCGCTACCATCTTCTAGGGTGCGACATTTGAATTTTGTAGCCAGGCACAAGCGAAATGACGGGGACAGAACGAGTCTTTGCAATGGCATCATACTACCGCTGCAGTCCAAGGTAGGATGAAGCGATGACAGGACGTCATGCGGTCTTGATGTCGGACTTTCCACGGCGATGGCAGTTGTAGATACTTAATAGATATGAAGGGCATCAAAAGTTGATCTTTGGCTTGCCATGTCATTCTATCCAGCTGATTACAGGTCTCAGATTTATGCGGGAACTCTTCCGACTTCTCGCAGGCAGGGACAGAGGCAACAACGTGACTTTTCCAATCCAAGAGAGCCAATCGCAAATGACCAGCCCCAACAGCAAGAGCCTCCGCATCCGAGCTGGCACATGCCGCTGGCGTTCCCAGGGAACTACTTCGATCCTTTCACGGCCGACCCTATCCTGACCACTGCCAATGACATCGACGGCCTCGTCCGCGCATTCACCGCGGTGCCTCGCTTCCTGTACTTCTCAGTACTCCTGTTTCTACCTTTCTTCTATCACACACGTGTTCATCAAATATTCAATGGTGTACATTTGACGGAGAATGAAATCGCTTCTCATTACGTAGGCGGCCCTCCAGCCGGTTCTTGGAGGCCCAAACACTGGGACGAAGTAAAACTTTCCTGGACTGACTTCATCGATTCCACACTGAAAGAGTGGAGCACTCTCAACATCGTATCAGTGTTGCTCCTTTCGTGAGTCTAAGAAGTTCGTGAAAATCTCTGAAGACTGACCAAATTCGAGGGCCATTTATAACCTCCTCCAGTTGGGCGGATCAGGGAGCCATTTCATACAATGCACAGCACTCATGTCACTCTTCAGCGCCCTCACGAGTCTTGTCTTCGGCTGCTTGTATGTCATCAGATTTGAAACGATGCGCAGACCCCATAAAGCAATGCAGTGGGCCCAGGTCAAAGGCGGTCCTCATTGACGTCATAATGAACCTTTCTTCTAACATTATTCTTAGAACGCGCTTCATTCTTCCCGTAACACCTTGTGGAACGTTTTTGTTCTACTTTCCCTTCCCTTCGTCTGGCTCGCGTGGTATCGCCCCTATTTTTCTATGTATACTTGACCTTACAACGCCTTCCAGGTCCATCATTCTCTTTATCATATGTCTCATGTCTGTCATTTGGCAAACGTCAGGCCAACCCACCAACACTCACAGCCTTACCCCCCTCCCCTTGGATGTCAAAATCATTACATCCGCTTTCCTCTTCATCGGTTTACTCCATCTTTGCCTCATCCTAGTAACTTTTTCGCAGTATGGTGACATTGACGAGGCCTGGAGCAAGCGATTCAAACATCTTGTCCAGGGGGCAGCGCTGGTAAATGGACCTGTGGCACGAGGCCCTTCTACAGCATGGCCTACCGCAGCAGGAGTAACAGCTCTGCCACGGATGTCACCACCGCAGGTGAATCCATATAGTCATACCAACGGGCCACATCGAGCTTCTCGTATGTCATCAATACCGATTTTTCCCATTCGTGGAGCTTCATCGTCCGTTAGCCAGTTATGCCTCACCACCTGGCTACCTTAATCATGATAATTGGTACATGTTACCCTACGAAGCCCCAACACAGACCCCACAACCAGTGGTGATATACGCCGGTTCGGAGGAAACATCCGAAACTCGCCACTCCCCAGCGCCTTACAGGCAAGGACGACGTGGCCCCCACAGGCGAGAACGACACCGGCATCGCTATTCGGAGGATTCCAGCGAAGAAAGCGAACCACATCCCTCAGCTTCTCATCACAGGAATGAACCAACACAAGCTCGGTATCACCGCTCTGAAGATTCGAGCGAAGACACGTTGCAAATTCCCTCACCTGAGCGTCGGGGGATCCAATCGCGGCGAAGACGACGACGACGACGACGACGATCACGAGGTTCCGTAGAGTCAACTCATCGTCCTTCCCGCCCGGTTGTACAATTTGCCACAACGCCATCTTCGCGTACCACTGACCGGATGCCGGCCCCCTCTGGGTCGTCTACAGCCCTTCAGCATAATCAAACACAGAGGCAAGTGGAACTGGTCAGGGACGCACCCCTGCATGCCGACAACACGAGCTTGTACAGCAGCGGTGGTGATGGAAATCAAAATGATCCGGAGTTACGTCAGTCCGTTGCACCTCGGTCGCGACGCGGTACGTCGGACAACTTATCCTTGTCGGGCGTGAACAACACGCCGCAGCCTGAACCTTCCCAGAATAGGGGTGCGTGAGTGTTTGAGCTTCTGTGGACTCCGATTTCCTTTCTATTGCGTGAATATAACATATGCATAAACTGAGTGACTTGATATTTGTAAATACCTTTATGACCGCGCCCCGAATGAGATTCCCCAGTCGTCACTTTGTACGTCTAACTTTTTTTCGCTGCTGTGCCACTCGGATTTCGAAAAATTCTGTTCGGAACCGGAGCAAAATGAGTTCATCTGAGTCGAGTCAGAGTAAGACTTTCGAATTGACCATAATGACCGACACTTTCCCGGCAATACCACATCCATTGTCGATGACTTCAACGCCTGTTACACCATAATGCTTGAAGCGCACCCACATCCATTGTCAATGACTTCAACGCTTGTTACACCATACTGCGAAGCGTACCTCTGAATGACGCGTGGAACCGAAGATGAGTGCTCAAACACGAAAAGGCAGGTCCAACCGTGACGGACCTATGCTTGTCGCACCTGCATCCAAGCTGTTCTCCACGAGTTCTTTGACAGCCGTCTGAAGATCTATCACGACCTGACCAGACGATATCCTGTGTATAGATACCTTGTCGAGCGCTTTGATTCTGGAAGTATCTTCAGTCGTTGACTCGGAATTTTCCATGATTGCAAGTGCCGAGGTTTTTCGCGGGCATCGCAGCACACGAGAATCATAACCAAGATAGGTAGATACTAATTTTAATGCCTTCAACATTTGCTGTTAAGGACAAATCTCCGTTGTTCTTCTTTTCTTGTGTCGTTTAGTTGCATGGATACTCAGCCAGTCCGCGAATACACTTTTAAGGTGGCCTAGGCCATGACAATTGTTTTCAAATTATTTCTTACACCTGAAGCCGGTCCGAACCTGAACCGAACCGAACCGAACCTACAGGTTCTACTAGCTAGTTCGAGTTTGAGAGGCACCCGAACTTGGATCTCGGCCCAAAAGTAGTCGAACTTGAACCGAACCAGACTTCGGCCAGATGTGAGTACACGGTCGTCGCGATTTAATCTTGTCTTCTTGGGATTGGAGACCAGAATTACGCCCTTCATGATCAATAAATTCACCACCCCATACGGTCGACCGCTAAGGGACCCTACAGTCCCCAAGAACGGTGATTCTTCCCCCAACTCCCATCCGCTCTTCCATCGCGGACGTAGGTCAATACCCGACGAGTACCGTCCCAAATGCACCGTCGTGTCCGATGCGCAAAGCTCCTTCGATTATCAATCCTTCAAATAACATGCCCAATCTTCCACAAACGATGGCCTCAAACCAGCTCAAACCTCTCCCTACGAACCGAGTAACATCGACCATCCCTCGCCCACCGGATGCAACTTATGGGGCACAGCAAACATCATCTTCAGGTTAGTTACGATTCCGTTCATAGTGTCGAAGTGATGAATGTCGACTCGTGATGCCCCAAGTGGGAATATCCTTCACCCCAGCAATTCTCGCCAGAAGAGTATGTTGAAGCGATGGTCCTTCTTCACAATCGCCTGAACGAGGATGCTTGGGCGGAAATCTTGAGATGGGAGATGCGCTTTGGCGGGTGAGTGATACCAGGGTACTGTTATCTCATCGGTTCTCTCACCTTTGGACTAGTGTTTGTGAGGCAGAAAACCTCGAGCTCGTTGAATTTGCGGGCATCCATCGTTGTGTGACATACAAAGCCCAAATCTATCAGCAGTTGAGGCGAAACTTTCCGTCGTTTTTCATGTAAGGACTTCCTTCTCTTGGGCTTGAGGTTTAATCTTATTGAAACTTCAGTTTTGACCTTCCGTTTGATCGCCATGACTGGATCGTGCAGCGACCGCGCAAAGGAAAAAAGATCCGCTATGTTATTGAATACTATAGCATACGCAAGAGCAAGTTCCACGAACCCGAATTCTATCTGGATGTGCGTCCTGCATCTGATAGCATTGGGAATATTGTCATGAAAATCCAGCATGCTGTGGAGCGGTTTGTGGTACAGCTCACTCGGGAGAAGCTGATCACTCATTACCATCTTCTTCGCGCTTCTTGCGTTATCAGTCATAGTAACCCAGCTTGTTTTTTGATACCAATAACAGTGTTTAACACATGTCCTGTATCTCCGCTGCCATCTGGTACATACATCGACTATTTCATCCGGTAAGTGATCCCTACAACTATACATCGAAAATGCTTGGCAATCCTGATGAGAAGATAAGATCAAGCAAAATTCGAAGGAGAGAAATTTGCTTACGAAGTCCAAAGTATGCCAGACCCATGTTCACGAGTGGAAGAAAGAGGACGGATGAACATGCCATAACCGTACAGGCCCACACAGCTACCGGCTGAGTTTCGATGGCTAGACAGACGATCGATGCCATAAAGCTCAAGATGCCAAAGAGCATAGAAGCTCCTGCGGCATCTCCAACTACACGAATGCTGTCGATCTCGCTGCAGTATTTGACAACCTGTGATCCATTCGCATCGGGGTTAAAGTCGATCGCAGACAGGTTTTCGTACTCTCCTCCAACGGTTTGCCGCCCTTCTAGTCGTTTCAATAAGGGTCGAGCTATGTCCCGTAGCATTGAATGGACAAATCTCGTATCTCGTCCACTGCCACTCCCCATACTCCCAAGAAACCTCGTCAATTGATCACTGTTTAGCTTTGCAGTATTGCTAAGAATACGGTCTATGACAGACACTCGGGTCTGCATGACAGTTGATGAGAGCAGCGCGAGGAGGGCCGCGATCACGTCAAACATAATGCCCACGAATCCGAATGCATTGGTGGCAACGCCAGTGGGAGATGAGTTGTTCGTGTAGGATATCGCGATGATCTGGGCCTGTACTGCTGCGAGGAACGTTGCCTGATGAACAATCATCCATGAAAACCCCCAGAAAGAGCGTAAAAGGAGCGTACGATCGTGGCTTCAGACTTCAAGTTGTTAATCCATACTTTGATATCATCCCATTGCACTGGTGTACCGGCAGCCGCGCTTACAGCTTGTATAACCCAATAATAGACTTCAAGGTAGGGAGGGGAACAAGATCGACGGTCGCGTAGAGAGCACGTAGGGTCTCTTTATGCACCGAATTCATGGTAGTTATCGATGAACAGTGAAGCGTCGGCGTGTGTACTAGAACGGGGCGGGACGCGAGTGACACTGATCAA